>BDDC01000091.1:80920-101556 GCA_001662425.1 Chlamydomonas sphaeroides | reverse complement strand
CGACCACCAGCGGCACGCCCCACGCGGCGACGAGCCCCAGCCCCACGCACGCCGCCCCCACAAGGAGATGCGCTCACGAGCCAGCCGCGCAGCGCGCATAGGCTGACCTCCGTCCCAGTCGTCACAGCGAGTCACTAGGACCACTCAGAACCAGAACGGGCCGGACTCGGGAGCCGGACTTTGGCGTTCAACGCGAGGCCCAACAGGGCCGAAAGCAGCTCTCTACAGCCAACCCGCCAGCAAGCACCACAGGCGCCCGCACAACGAGTCAGACCAGGCGCGAAGAGGGGGCAAGCCGCCGCCCCGGGCTACAACATCCCAACCCGGGGACCCAGCAGGCGCTGCACCAGACCCGGGCACAGACCTACTAGTCGGGATCCCAGGGCAGATCAGGCTCCGCCGCGTCCATGGCTTCCGTCATAGGCGCCGCGAAGGAGTTGCAGGCGCCCACGCCTGGCGGCAGCGCGCGCGGCGGTGGGCGCTCCGGGCCATAGAAGACAGGAGAGGGCGCGCCCCGCGGCGGGGCCGCCGGGTCCGCGCACTCCGCCGCCACCCGGCGGGGCGGGGCACCGACGGGCGAGCGGGAGCGGCTACGCCGCTGGCCGCGGCCGCGGGGCGCCGGCACCGGCACGCCCCCACCGCCCGCAGCGGCGGGAGGAGGGCCCGGCGCGCCGGCAGAGACGGAGGGGGGCCCGTGGCCGGTGCAGCGGCTACGGGGCACGGCCCGGGCACGAGCGGGGCACCACCCCCGCCGCCAGCAGCCGCTGCGGCATAGGAGGAGGGCGGGGCCGCGGCCCGTCTAAGGCCCCGACGGAGGCCGGAGCCAGAACCTGCTGGATACGCTGACACGCCCTGACGCGGCCGCGGCTAGTACGGCAGCACGTTCAGCCTGGAGCACCTGCTCAGGGCGCGGGCATCACGCGACTTATCGCTCAACGCTTGCAAACAACGCCATCGCACGTCGCTGTGTCCGTCCCCAGTATTGGTCAAACTTAAAAGATACCTGCGTTCCGTGCCGTAACATATAGCATCTTGCTGTAAAGGCAGCATAACACAAGACGAAGTCGCTCGTGACGCTGTCGCCACTGCAGCTCTGCGCGTGGCGAGCAGGAATTCGGGACCGCGGCGGCCGAACTCCTAAGACGGTTGCTCCTGAGCTCGTTGTGGTTTGACAGCAGGTACTGAAGCTTACAGATATAGCGGCTGGTCAGCAAGGACGCCACGCTGGACGCTAGCTTCCCTCATCACCAAATGACCGCGCCTCGTGTTGTGTGGGTAGCTGGTCGCTATGCTCTTTCACATCTCACGAGCACAGTCGACGGATTGAAATGCTCGCAGCACAAAGAAACCTGGTCGGTTTAGAACCGACACCCTATCCCGCCCCGCATTGCAGGCGGCACGCCCTGCAACCGCTCCTCCCAACTGGGCACCACCATGGCACGCGCCAAGAAGGGCTTGCCGCCCTGGCTGGCGGCCTGCTTTGGCGTCATAGGCCTGGCCGACGAATCCGCTGTCAAGGCCGCAAGGAAGGGGGATGCGTCACCCCCACCCCCGCCCAAAAAGACGCGGTACGCCGGGCTGGCACGCACACTCACTTACACACGAAGGTCTGGTGTGCGCGTGCGGTTGCTTCGGCACCCGAGTCCCTCTGTGCTCTTTCCCACCTTCTGGCCTCCTCGACGTCGTTGCCCACTGCGTGCATCCCACCGCTACTCGCCGAGCTCGCTCACGACCTGCCTGTATCGCCCCGCCAACAGGCCCGACACCTGCTGGCAGGACATGCCCATCCTGCAGAATTTTGACCTCATCAAACAGATCGGCAAGGTATGTCCTGCATGTCTGTCCTGCATCGCAGCGCGGCCGTCCGTCCTGGCAGACAGCATGCGGGCTTCGCCCACGGGCCACACCTCGCCGCATGCCCCATCGCCGTCCTGGCCGCGGCCTCCCTTCCCCTTACAGGGTGGCTTCTCAGAGATCTGGCTGGCACAGCACAAGGAGAGCCAGCAGATCGTGGCCATCAAGGCGGTGCAGCTCACGTACGCGGAGCTGGAGCCGGAGGAGGTGCGTGTCAGGGGCGCGCGGCTGGGGTGTGGCCGGCATGTGGGTCGGGCGGCGGCCGCATCTGATGAGGCGCTCACGGTGCTGCCACGGCATCTTCATGTGGGTCGGGCGTCCACGGTGCCACTCAGAGGGTGCACTATGGGGGCAGTGCAGCCGTCTTACGTACGCGGAGCTGGAGCTGGATGATCGTGGGCGTACCGGCGGGCGTGGCAGGAGGGGGTTTTGCGGCGCCTTCGGCATGTGGGTCGGGCATCGGCCGCAACCGATGTACGGAAGCCCGTGCGAAGGCGTTGCGCTGTCGTTTCCTCAGAGTTTCCGGGGTTGTGGGCTCGGCGAGGAGGGACGGGGCAGGGCCGCGAGCTTGGGGCCCCGCCGCCTGAGGTTACGTGGTCGTCGCTCTGTGTGCGCCTGGCTGGGGCCCGACATCAACCACACGCGTTTCCGCCCAGCGCGCGGTGTCCTCATCTCCCGCTCGGCGACTGCTGCGCCTGCCTCCCCTCCTCTTCCCTCGCCCCGCCCCAGGTGGCGACGCTGCTGGCCGAGGCCAAGTACCTGCGGCAGCTGGACTGCCCCTACCTGCTGCACTGCCAGGAGGCCGCATCCACTGCCGACTGGCTCGTGATGGCGCTCGAGTACCTGCAGGGGGTGAGCCGGGGCAGGCAGGGTAGTGTGCGGGGCGGGGGGGAGGCTTGGGTGCTTGGGTATCTCGCCCGCCCCGGATGGATAGGCGGTCGGCTGAGGCTGGGCGGTGGCTGACTGGGGAAGGGGGCATGGAGGCTGCCCGTGGATGGCTGCGGACAGGGCCGCGATGTATGATCGGAGCTGTGCGCTGCCGCGCCGTGTGGCCCCAGGGCGAGATGCTGGACCACATCCACAAGGTGGTCAAGTACACCGAGGCCGAGGCAGCCAAGCTGTTCGCGCAGGTGTGTTGGGCCAGAGCGGCTTGAGACGCGCGTGCGCGCGAGAGGCCCCTTCCGTTGGCGCCTTGCGCGGCTGTGCTGTTGGGGACGGCAGGCACGTGTCAGGGCCAGAGGCCGACGACGGCTGGGTTCCTTGGTGCAATGCGCGTCTGTGTGTGGACGGCGGGGGCCGGCGTACTGGCGCGTGCGCCCCGGCGCCGGGAGGTGACCCGCCCGCGCCCCCTGCTCCGCTGCCGCAGATCGTGTCGGCCATCTCATACATGCATAACCTCAACATCATGCACCGCGACATCAAGGTACGTGCTTACCCGTAAAGATCGCTGGTCAAACAAATCAGGTCTTGGGCCCATCATGTGCCGTTCGCTGCTGTGTGCGGTTGGCTCGTGGGCTGGCGGATTGTACCCATCCTCGCCCCACCCCACGCCCTGACCTGCTGGCTTCCCACCCGCAGCCCGAGAACGTCATGTTTGAGGCGCCCGTGGAAGACTGCCAGGCGGAGAGCAAGCCCCTCCGCATCAAGCTCATAGACCTGGGCATGGCGGCGCTGTACGATCCCAAGAAGGTACGGCACATTTGGGATTAAAGGACCCGCACGGCGCTAAGCGCAGCTCAGACGGAGCCCACCGTCGCGAGGTAGTGGCGGAGGGGGTTGCCATGGATGGCGGGGCGAGGCCGTCGCGTTGACTGCAGCTGCCCTGTGCCCGCCCGCCCTGCAGCCGTGCGCCGGTGTGGTGGGGACGCCCGGCTTTGTCGCGCCAGGTGGGCCGGGGCTGGTGCCGGAGACCGGCCGGGCTTGGCCAGGACTTGCTGTGGACACCGGCCGACACCCTCGTGCGTGTTGTGGTGCCCAGTGCCACGGGCGTGTCACTGCTGACCCACAATGGTGCCGCCGCCGTGCCGCCCGGCTCCCCTTCCGCTGTGCAGAGGTGTGGCACGACAAGCCGTACACGGTGAGCGAGCGGCTTGCTCGGCTGGGAGGCGGGCAGCGCTTGCGTGTCAGCACCAGCCCGTGGGCCGTGGCTGGCGTCTGGCTGCTAGCCGCAACCTCGCCCGCCAGCCCCGGGTGCTAGCATGGCTTAGCGGCTCGCATCTCCTGCAACCTGGTCGCCGGCCCCCCGTACTCCGCAGCCCGCTGCTGACGTGTACTCGCTGGGGGTCATGCTGTTCATCATGCTCACTGGTGGGTCTTGGGTTGCTTGCTTACCCAGCAAGACTTATATAAGTCATCATAGGTTGACGGTATGGTTGTCATAAGAGTGCTGCTTATCACGTTCTAGAGTGAGCGGCCAGCGCGGGGTGGCGAGGCTGACGGGGTGCTTGAGAGGGGCTGCAGCTTGCCGCTCGCTGCCAAGGCGGTGCTGCTGGCCGCCACGCTATTTGCCACCGCCAGGCCGCAAGCCGCACGCTGGCGCCGACATCAAGAGGATGACGTACTGCAACAAGTGGGTTGCGGCGGTCAGGAGCGGGGCGGCCGAGGGCGGCCCAGGGCGGGTGCATGACATTCCTCCTGCAGGGGCCGGCGGACCCGCGGGACACCTACATCTGCAGCTGCTCAGCGGCCCTGCCTCATATCCGCACCTACCGCACCCTCCCACCCCTCAGGCCCATCAAGGAAGCGCCCGGCCTCCAGGACGAGCGGTGAGTCGCGGTTGCAGGGGTCCGTGGAAGGCTAGGTGCCTTCATCACGCCGGCCTCTCCACCCAGAGCTCGCCCAGAGCTCGCCCGGCCCCTCGGCTTGGCGCTGACCACTCTCACCGCGCCTCATGTCGCCTCCTCACCCTACCGCCTCCCACCCCTCCCCTCCCCTTCGCCCTGTCTCTGCCCTCCGCAGCTTCCTGTCGCTGTCGGCCCCCGCCAAGGAGCTGCTGCTGTCCATGCTGGCCGATGACCCCGCCGAGCGCCCCTCCTGCATGGCCGTGCTGCGCCACCCCTTCATCACCGCGGTGGACAGCAACGCGGACGCACACCGCGAGATGAGCGACGTGGTGCGCCGACGCATGAAGGACCTCGCCAAGCTCAGGTGGGGCGCTGGAAGTGCGCGGCGGCACGGCCCTTGCCGTCCGGCGCATGCCCGTGCCGGTCAGCACCCCACCCCTGTATGTGTTGTTGGGTCCCCTCTCCCTCCCTCCCTAGCCCCATCCATCTGTGCAAGACCCGTTGTGCGCTTCGCCTGCCTCGCGCCATGGACACCAGCGCATGCGCGGCTTGTGACATGCCCGCCGGCAGCCCTGCTTGCCCTGCGCCGTGACGACTCGCGCCCGCTCTCGCTCCTTCCCGACCGCCACCCCGCCCTGTGGCCGCAGGCGTACGCATGGGCTCCGCTACGCCTTCCTGGCCAGCCGACCGCAGGACGGGTGCAAGGACGCGCTGCTGCAGGCGCTCGACGCGCGGCGGCTCCAGCTGCGCAGGTACGGCATGGGATGGGCGGAGGCCAGGCCTCATGCCATCCCCGCGCCACCCCCCAGCCGGCGGCGCGCCGGTCGCGTGCCAGACCGCGCTCGCCCGCTCCAATTTGCTCGAACCCCAGTCCCACAGCGTCACCGGGAACCCTTTGCAAGCACCCGGGGCATCCCTTGGCCGCACGCTCACAAGCGCCGCTGCCCTCTCCGGCACCGCCGCACGCCACGCGCGCACCGCACCCGCAGTGACACCAAGGGCTCCCTGGAGGAGTCCAAGGGCCAGGTCGTCAACCCGCGGCTGGGCGCGCTGCTCAAAGACCACAGCCACGCCCACGACCAGCCCAGCAGCACGGGCACCGCCACACCCAACCCTCTGCACCGCTCCTCGCTGTGGCGGCACTACGCCTGCGACGACGCGGCGTCGGCATCCCTGGGCGCGGCCGGCACGCCGGGCGGCATGGCAGGCGTGATGGGGCGTGTCAGCCTGGCAGCTAGCACGGCGCACACGGCCACCACCGCGGCCACGCTGACGGGTGAGGCTGGGGCCGGCGTGGGGCCGCTGCCTACGAGGAAGGGCCAGGGCAGGCGGGTCGGAAGGCGGACCTCCGGCCCTTTGCCCGTTTCCTGAACCCTGCCAGGCGCGACCAGGAGGGCGCTCTCCGCGGTCACCCTAGCCGGTTGCACTGGGCTCAGCTCGGCGCTCCCTGCGGCCCTTCATGCCCCTCCCTGCCTTCCGCCGCCCGGCCGCCCCAGGCGCGGTGGACAAGCTGGCGGCGCTGCAGCGCTGCACCACGGCGCCCGGGCCGCTGCAACGGACGGCGGAGGACGACGAGGATGAGCTGGACGACGCGGACGAGCGGCTCAGCTGCCCTGACCCCGACGACGTGGCCATGGAAGTGTGAGCATCGGCACCCTGGGGCTGGTGGCCGCCATGCGCGCGGCATCCATCCGTGCGAGGGCTGGGGGAAAGCAGGCAGCCGCACCCTCGCCGCCGTGTGTCACTCCGATGCCGCCCTCACGCCCTCCGTTCCTGCCCCCGCAGCGGCTGGGCGCCTCTGCCACTCGGCTACGGGACGCGATCGCAGGTCGACGTACCCACGCCCCACAGCCTGGGTTCGAGGCAGGCCAGCGGAAGGCGCGCCGCCTGCAGCACAGGCAACGGAGTGGTGGGAACGACGAGCGCGGGGCAGACGGCGGCGGCGACTGCGCCGGTGAGCGTGGATACGACGCTCGAGAAGCGGCTGAAGAGCTGAGGCGGCGCGCTGCGTTGCGGCGTGTTGGGGTACATGCGATTTGGCTTTACGACGGTATCGACGGGCGGCTATCAGCGTGAGCGGGTTGTACCACACAAGCGAGAGGCGCAGTCGCGATTACGGTATGAATGCAGCAGTGGCGGCGTTAATAGCGTTCTGCATGTGAAGGTAGAACAAAATGTGGTTTCCACATCGTGGGACGTGGGGCTGCGCGCATTGCTGCCGCCGGGCATGGGACCCGTCCGGCCATCAAGCCAGGCTGCGGCTTGACATGGCGGCAGCGGCGCGCGAGGACTCGGATTCAATGCGGGAGGTCATTCTCGAGTACTGCCTGCTATCTAAGTGGATACTGGAAGTATATTGCATTGGTAGTACCACATGTGGCGCGCTCATGGGTGGCGCGTGGGGGCTACATACCGTGCCGTACGCGCGGCGCGCAAAGCGAGGTCGTGCATGAACGGTAATGGGACTGTCGGGGTATAACTGGGCTGGCGGGGCGACGCCGCCAGCTGGCTTCTTTGTTGGAGGCACGGTTGTTGATGATGGGAGTGCTGTTTGTGGGCGGGGTGGCGTGCAGTCCCGGATTGCTGCCGTCTGCTGGGTGCTGATCGGCGCAAGGCATGGCGTGGGCTTGGTAGGTGACTCCAGGGCACACGTACGGCGCCAGAATGCTGCATGGGCACTGCGTCAGCCTGCGCACGGGGGCGGTCTGGGGTGGGCCTGTGCCGGGGCCCGTGGGGCAACGCGCGGGTCGGATTCGCGCTGTGGGGATTTTTGGTACCGGATGGCGCCGTGGGTGGGGGGGCGCAGTACCGGGATCCGCGGATGATGTTGTCACGTACGTAGGCGCGGTACGGTGGGTGCCTGCCTGCATGGCGCGGTCCCGTGGGGCTGCCGCGGGGCTGCCTGCCTGGCGCGGTGGTCCGAGGCAGCTGGGGGCCTGCTGCCCGTGGCGCGGGAGGCTTTTAGTTAAGAGTAGCGATGTCAAGGCGTGTGCGAATGGGGTTACACCGAAGCTCTCTGACGTTGACGTTGAGGGTTGTGCAATCCGAGTGTGGAGGGCTTTGAAGGATCCGACCATGCCGCCCCACATGGGGAGAAGGGCGTTCCACGTTGGCTCTAAAGTAACAGGGCGTAGCCCGCACCCCGTCGTTCGCCCTCCCTCTGGGGCCCTCCAGCTGCTCCCGAGAATTGGGCTACCTCCGTTTCAAGGCGTTGAGACGCTAGCGCACTATCACCCTATCAATGCTCGCCATACGTCAATGTCGGCACTTGTCTGGAACGCGACCCCTGGACCCTTCACCCGGACATGGGCACGCTTGCGGAATGGCTGGCACCCCGCCCCCTTGGTCTCGTGCTAGCACAAGCCTACGCTCGCGATCGCAACAGCCGCCGCCTAGCCAGCCAGGCACGGCCAGGAGCCGCAGGAGGCAGGGCCCGCCCTCGCTGCCAACTCAGCCCCCAACAACGCTGCGCTTCCGCTTGGCGCCGCCAGCTGAGGCTGAGCTCGGCTGCTTGCCGCGGCCCCCGCCCCTGCTGCAATCGCCAGCGCCGCCGGGCCCGTCGGTGGCGGCGCCGCCGCTGCCAGCGGAGGACCCGCACCGGCCCCCGCTGTCAGAGTTCCGGCGGTAACAGTAGGGGCAATTACGCTTGGGGCCCCCGCCGCCCCCCGGCCCCACGTGCCCGGCCCCCCCAACCTTCGCCGCCGCCATCGCCGCCCCCGTCGCCGCTTGCCGCCGACGAACGGCACGGGGGGCCATCTAAGATGTGTCCCTCCTGGATGGGGCTACACGTTTGTCGTAAGGGGGGCGGCGGGGCTGCCGGGGGTCGGCACGGTTCCCGACACGTCGATCCTCGTTGTCGGCCCCAATGCCAGTCGCATCCATATCAAAATACAATGCTGTTCACAGCATACACACGATAACACATAGCAACGTTTCAACAAGCTACAACAACAGAATGTCATGCACAATGATGCTGACGCTGCACGCACCTTTTCCACCGCGTCGGCACGCCCCGGCAGCGCCCCGCACAGCGCCCGCGCGCATGCTAGGCAGGCCCGCGCGCCAGCTGCTCCCACCGCTGCGCTGGCGCCGCGCGACAGAGTCAGTTGAAGAATCCACTGTGGGCAGGTGTGGCAACGCGGCCGCAAGCTGCCTTGCGCAGCAGCTTCTAATTAGCGAGATGAACGGCGGCTCTTGCAAACCCCGCGCTCCGCGGCTAACCGCTCCGTCGATGTCGTCGGAACCGCTGCCGACATGCGGCCCACGTTCTTCCCCACTTCTGCACCCTCGCTGCAGTATGTTGTCTCATTCCGACATCGACGAGATCCTCCTCGCCGCGCACAAGACACTCAAAGCCGGCGAGGACCGCATCCTCGCCTACTGCGGCACGCTCTTCCCCGCGGCCCCCGACCTCGGCTCCGTCTCTTCCTCGACCGAGGGCGACCAGATCGACACGCCCGACCCCGCCGTCGCCAAGCGCTGCTGGCAGGTCTACCAGAGCCTTCGCGGTGCGCGTGAGCGTGTCGAGACGGCGGCCGGCGCCGAAGCCGTGACTACGGGGCACTCGGGGCCTGCGCTCAAGCGGCTCGAGGCACTGGAGAAGCTGGTCCGAGAGATGGAGTACTCGCCCGTACAAGACCTGGTTACCGTCCTGGTAAGCTTATAGGATGTTATCTACTGGAACGTTCTGGCGCCGTTGCAGCTGGTGCCCCGTGTCGGTCCGCATCCCTCCACACACCGGGAACCCCGCCGCATGCCCCACGGGGATCTCCCCGTCCGCCTCCCCTTCCCGCCTCCCCCTGTCCCCTGCTCCCTGCCTCTGCCGCAGGCCGCCAACGGCACGCTGCTGGCTGCACTGTCAGGCGACCGTGAAGCCAAGTTGAAGCGGCGGAAGCGCGGTGGCGAATCGGAGACCGGCTGGGAGGCGTGGCTGGGCGAGGAGCCTGAGGCGGCCGACCCGGGCGCCGCTCAGCCTGCGGAGGCCCCCGAGGTGGGGCTCCTGCCTGGCGCCTGCGATTCCTTGGGTTCATGTTTGGCAGCTGCAAGCTCCCTTCAAGCGGGCCTCAAAACTCAGCTGCCGAAGGGCCCGCTGCCGGTTGCGGCCTTAGCCGCAACGCCCGCCCAGCTGCGAGGCAACGTCCTCAGCAACCCGCCCTCGCGCCTGGTAGTGAGACAGCCTTCCGTGCATCTCTGCCCCGCCCTGCCCTGCCCTGACCCGCACCTGGCCCTGACCGCTCCCAACCGCACCCAGCAGGCCGCCAAGGAGCCCGAGACGCCGGTCGTCATCGGCGGCTTCCATTGCGTGGGCGGCCCCGGCGGCATGGAGCGCTGCGCCGCGGAGATGGTGTTCCAGCAGCTCGACCGCAACGGCCGCGGCTGGCTGGACCGCGACGACCTTGCGGCGGGGCTGCACCTGCTTGGTGAGGCGAATCAGGGGCTACACACTATAGGTCATATAAGTGATGTCATGGGTTGTTGCGTTGCTGAAGCTTGTGGGTGACGCCCGAGGCGGCGTTGTACGGGCGTGCGGCACCCCCGGCTGGTCCCGCGTGTGGGCAAGGGGTGTACGGCAGTACGGCGTTGATGAGCGTGTGAAGCGGAGCGCTCCTGCTGAGCGCACCTGCCCTGTACCTCACCCGCTGCCTGGCGCTCAGGCCAGCACCTTGGGCCGTCGGATGTGGAGCAGCTGTGCTCCGAGCTGGGCAGCATCGGACGCATCGACCAGCAGGTGCGGTTGGGAGGGAGGGGATGGGTGGGGGAGAGAGCGAGGGCATGGGAAAGAGGGCAAGGAGGAAGGAGAGCAGGGAGGAGGGGAAGGGGGGCGCAGGTTGCGAGAGGGCCAGGGCGAGGAAGCCAGGCTTCGGCAGATCGACCAATTGAGGGCAGAGGAAAGGGTGGGGGGTTCAGCAGCTGAGGAGGGCAGGGAGAAGCGTGGGAGGGGTGGCGGGGCGTGGGGCCCGGGGAGGGGAGAGGGCCGGGGAGGCCGGGAAGCCAAGAGCAGGGCCATCACGGCCAGGGAAGGGACGGGTTCCACGGCCGCACCGACGCCGCCGGAACCGGTGGAGCTGGCGTACCGTGTGCCTGAGGTGGCCTTCTGGTGGCGCAGCGGCCGTTGAGCGCTGCAGTCCGCATGACGCGGCCGTGCACCGCGCTGCCCTCTGCTGCGCACAGACCTGGTGCGACATTGTGGAGGCGCAGCGGCTGGTGTCGCAGGGCAGTGACTCGGTGAGCCGTGAGCGGGCGGGGCTGGGGCGTGTGTGCCTGGCGCGTGGGGCTTGATCGGGACAAACGGATCGCCGGGTTGCGGGGCAAAGCTTGCTGCTGCTGCCACCGCTTCGCTTATGTCACAGCCGCGCAGCAGCAGCAGCAGCAGCAGCAGCAGCAACTACGTACCAGCAGCGGCACGTAATTGACCAGGTGCAGGGCTCGGTGGGCCGTGACCTTGGGGCCGCCGCCCGGCTCACGGCGTGGCTTGTGAGGGAGCTGATGTGCCAGCCACGGCGAGGTATGGCAAGGCGAGGCCGGGCAGGGACCCACCTGGGTGTTGCCCCTCCCGCTGCCGGGTGGCGCCCCGCCGTGCAGGTGTTTCTGAGACACCTGCCGCACAGCAAGCCCGAGTGGTGGGGCGACACGCCCACCTTCCTGGACAAGAGCCTGTGAGCGGGAGGAGCAGGAGGCGGCGGAGTAAGAGGTGCAGGAGGCGGCGGAGGAAGAGGTGCTGGCGCTGCCGCGCTCGCCAGGAAGCCCGCTGAGGCGCGGCTTAGGGGAAAACTAAGCCGCGGCGGTCGGGAGCGAGGCGACGCAGGGGGCGGCGCCGCCGCATTCGCTGCAACTGCCGTGCCTTTTTAGTCCCCGCGCTTGCGCCACACAGCTGGCGTGGTAGGGGTTAGCGCAGCGCCCTCCGATGGGCGGCGTGGGTTTGGGGGGGTTGCGCATTGGTGTCGGCGCCACAGGCCACCGCGTCGTCGCCAGCGCGCGTTGCGATTGCACGTTTGGGCATCACGACTTGCGTAGCTGCGTTTGATGTCATGTCTCGTAGCCTTGCTTGGCGCCTGCCCCACTCCATGTGTGCCAACAGCCAGGGGGTGGGGCGAGGTCCCATGACACATACAGGCGTTGTCATGGGATGGCATCGCACGCATCTGCACACCGTACGGACAGTACGTAGTACGGCCTTGTGCCATGTCACGGCCGGTAGGTGTGGTGGTACGGCGGCCGTAGCCCCATGCCGATTGCATGGAATGCGTCCTGCCGCCGTCCACCCGGTGCCGGCCCGTTGTGGGCCTGGAGACATACAAAACGGAGCATACGGGACGGGGGACATGGGTTGTAGTTGTCGAAGCTGTTGTAGTTACTGCAGCAAGGCGAGCTGCTTGCACAGTACATGTAGGCGTTCCTCCGTGCTGTTGGCTCGCCCCTTTATGACCGACTGTTTGCGTCTGGTCTGGTGGCCTCTTTCTGGGGCGAGCCATGCACCCATGTGCAGCTGGGATAGGTTTCAACCAATAACGGCTTTACGGCTGAGCTTCAAGCGTTTGGGTGCAGGGTAGCGACGAGCGCCGGTGGAGGGCGCGCGCTCCCTTTCACGGCGAAGGGGCTCGAGCGAGCGAGGCAGCGCTGGCGCCACATTTGGCCTTCAGTGGCCCTATGTGCAAAACGACATGTGCAACGGCAGCGCACGCCGGGCCTTGCCCTGGCCATGCACCACGAGCCGACCCACATCATGTGCTGAGGCATGGTTACAGACCGCGTACCATGTAACGTCAACAAACGTCCATGCGAGCCGTGTGACCGCACGACCCAGAGGAGCGCCCAGGGCGGGGGGCGGTGCCGGGCTGCTGCAATCAAAATTGCCCGGACTTCCGTCTCCCAGCCAGCCCCGCCAGACGCGGTCCCAACACACGGGACGTTCTATCTACAGCTTCCGCTGTCATCACCAGCCTGCCTGTCCGGATACGAGCCCTGCCGAGGGCGCCCGACAGCCACGAGCCCGCACTGCAAACCATTACACGCACACAACAAGTTGTGAAGTCAAACAGACGAACCCTCGTTACACGCGCCACGTGGCCGCGGACCCAGCGGCCAAGGCGGGTGCCGACCAACAGCCGGCACAGCACGTCCCGTGCGCTCTGATTACGCACGGGCTCACCGCAAGCGTCAGACGGCGCCACGACCAGAGCTGTGTCAGTCATGTACGGCGTTGTGCGACGCTGCGCACGCGCATGCCGCGGCTCAAGCAGCTGCGGCGCCGACGCTGGTGCCTGGCCGCAGCGTCCACGTCAGACCCAGGACCGGATCTACGCCTGGGGGAAGAGCTGCGAAGGGCCGGGCCAGTGCAGGGGGCAGCGTGCGGGTGTGGGCACGAGAGGCGTCGCAGCGGATGGGACCAGCGTGCCAGCCAGGCGGGGTCAGTGACACGCCAGCCGCATTCCCAGGGCGGCGTGAGGACATGGGCGCTGCTTGCCCCACCCTATAAGCAGCACCTATCAAAGCAGGTGGACGTCGAGTCAGCCTGAGCAGCGGGCCGCAGGGTGCCACCCCAACGCATACATACATACACCCCGGGAGACACCCGCCGTAAACGTGTTAGTCTGCTACTTTCCTTAACGATGGACACACATAATTAAACACACGCGCGTACAGACGTACGCTGATGGTCGTAGTGAACATGGGCGAGCCGATGTAGCCGATGAAGGCGATCAGCACACCCACGCCCAGCACCGCCAGCACCTGCAGGCAGCGCGGTACGGCATGGGGGCGCGGACATGGGGACGCGGGCAGCGTCGGATGACGAGGCATACACCAAACCCATGGTACGCGTCCGTGTTGGAGTTGAGGGCCGTCAATGTGGGTCGGCGCAGGGCTTGGGTCGGCACAGGGCTGCTCGTGCCGAGGGAGAGCAGCACGTGGCTGGGCGAGGCCACAGAGCGCTGAGCCGCCGTGCGCAAGGAGTGGGGGTCAGCATAGCCGCGGACGGCAGGGCACGGCGCCCTAGCATGTGGGTCGGGCCGCCGTTGCACGCTTAGCAGCAGGCAACTTGCTGAGGATGCTGCAGACCAGAAATGGCACCCCATACGATGTGAACGTGTACCGTATCCGTGCTGGCGGTCGGCCTTCAGCAGCGCCTGGGCCACCAGTGACCCCCGACACCCCGCTGCTGCCAGTTTATAAGCGCACGGAAGGATTTCAGGTATGTCTGTTGGCACGGACACTCCCTGGCTTCGGAGCGTACGCTCAAATAGCCCCGCCGACGCACCTTGACTCCCACGTCAGCCGCCGTCCCTTCCAGCATGTCTCCGCTCTCCGCGGCGCGCTTCATGGACTCAATCTCCTTCTCATCCGCCTCCGTTGCGCGCTTGGAGTACACGCGCTGACGGGGCGGGGAAAGAAGTTGCGGCAGGGGAAACTGAGCGGGGCGTGGCAGCCACGCCGACGTCCCCCGTCCTCCCGCCTTCTAGAAGGCGGCCAGCGCGAATCCGTGTTGCGGTATAACCGAAGAGACCTTTGGGCGAGGCGCCAGGCATGTTTCTCCGCTGTCGTCTCGAGAAAGAAGCAGAAGCACGCCCGCGCGGGGTAAACTGCTCAGCTGAGGTGACTCTCACCGTGGATCGTACGTTGCGATGAATACGTTGCGCGTGAAGAGTTGGAACGCTGCTAACAAAACTGTGTGCACGCGCCGATGTCGCGCGAGCGCTCAGGGAGCAAGGGCGTGCTAGGAGGGTGGCCATCATATGCGGCTTACGTATACGAAAGAAGAAAGGTGGTCTGGAGGTTGGAGATAAAATGGAGCATAGGCATCACCGCATCGCTGATGTTGCTCTTTGGCACAAACCTCGCGACCAACCCAAACACCTGCATCTTCGCACAGGCCTACGTTGCATGTGCGCACGTCGCGGCCACTGCCTCTCTGAAGAACCTCAACACCCCAGAATCCACATCCCACGCCCCGGCCCTTTTGCATTGGCGAACACCGCGCTGACTTCGTTTTGGATTTTTGCAGCACATCGCACGCTGTAGCAAGTGCCGGAGACTCGCGGCGATGCTGGACGCGACATTTCCGGCCTAAGAGTTGCTCTTAATCTGAACGTAGGTTGGCCAACATGGGATGGGCTTGCGTCCGGGGCTGCAGGATGGTCCCTCTGAATGGGCCCTGCCTGCCCCCGGGTTCTTCGTGAGGCGGAGGCTGTCGCTGCCCGAGACAACGCGATGTGAACAGCGCGCTGCCAGTAAAGATGCTTGCCGATCAGTTATACCTTGATTTGACCCCTTGCGCGCAGCCTACAACGTTTGCAGCGACGACATCGTGGCCGGCACCATGGCCCTAGCACCCACGGCGCACCCGGCGCCCACGCTGTACCGCTCGCTCAGCAACACACTGACGCCTGTCTGCAGCACCAGCGGCAGCCATGGGCTGGCCTGCCATGTCCCTGCGGCGCGCCCGAGCCGCCGGCAGCGCCTGGCTGGGCTCGCATCAGCGCCTCGTGCCACGCCGCGCGACGGCGCCAATTCCCTACAACGGCGCCGTTTAGTAGCAGGCGGGCAGGCCGCGCTAGCCCCACACGCATCAGCCCTCTATACCTTCCCAGTTCCGTCTTCTACGGGCCCACGTGCGGCGCACCACACGCCGGGTGCCGTAACGCTCGGTCCCAGCGGCAGCAGTGGAGCCGCCGGGCCCGCCCAGCCGCCGGCCCGCTCCGTCCTGGTCCGATCCGCCTCCGTACGGACCACGAGCGTATCCCCGGGCCGTGGCGGCGACAGCCTGGACGAGGACCTCGCGCCACCGCCGCCGTCGCCGCAGGCGCCCGCCGCCATCGCCACCGGCCCGGACGCGCACGACCTGTTCGCTGACCTCGAGGACGCCGTGCCGTACCGCAACGGCAAGCCGCTGCCCGCCGCCAAGCCGCTGCCCACCGCCGCTGCCGTCGGGCATAACGGCGCGGCGGGCGCCGGCGCCGGCGGCCCCACCGTCATGTCCGTCACCACGCAGGCGCCGCGCGTCAACGGCGCCGCGGCGCCGCTGGGCCTGCTCGACGGCGCTGATGACGACGCCGAAGTGTGCGTCGTCGACATCGGCCCCGACGGCGACGCCACCACGCGCTGCATGCCCGTCGCGTCCATGGCAACCGTAGCGTCCATCATGCAGCCCGCCGACGGCGGCGCTGCCGCCGCCGGGGGCTCCATTCGCACCCCCAGCGTCGTCGACGCCGCCATCGCCGTCAGCGTCCGGCCGTCGGGCTTCATCATGCCGTCGGACGGCATGGCGGGCGGCGCCGACCTGGCGTCAGACATCCAGGCAACGGTTGACATTGGGCCGTACGGACCCAATGACGCGCTCGACGGCGCGGCCGTCGACCGGCTGCGCGAAGCCAATGCCGCCAAGGGCGCCGCCGGCGGCTCGATCGACCAGGCGGACACGCCCGAGGGCCTGACGGACGTTGAGGTGACGTCGGTGGCGCCGGTGGCAGACTGGCTGAAGGACCAGGACGACATCACGACCCTGACGTACGCGGTTCTCACCGGCGGCGTGGTGGCGGCGGCAGTTTTCGTGTTCGATGTATCGATCCAGACCATCCACGATCTGCCCGACATCTTTGCGACGGGCCTGGGCATCGGCGGCGGCCGCAAGACGGGCCTGGAGCTACTTGGCCTGGCCGTTCCCTTCAGGTGCGGCCGTGCGCGATGCGGGGACTGTCAGCGTCCAAACATGGGATGCAGGGGCTGTACGGCCCGGGACGTGAGCTAACGCTGAAGCTGCGGCTGGAGGCGGGGCTGCGCCGGGACTGGCGCTCGGGCCGGAGCTGCGAGTGGCCGCACCGCCTCGGCTGCGCAGCGCCGCCCGCCAACCGCATTTCCGGCCCGCCGCTGTAAAACCCTAAAAACCACCCCACAGATGCATCATGCCGGTGGCCGCCGGCTTCGCGGTGGCCTGGCTGCAGGGCCAGGGCTTCTCGCCGCCGCTCAAGGTGCGGTACCCCGCGGCTTTGTCGTGAGGCAAGGGGCTTGTGCCAGCGCGCCGGAGTGCCCCTGCACTGCACCTGCCTCCGGCGCACCGCCAGCGCCCCCAACCTGCTGGACTGCCCTGCCCCAACCCTGCCGCTCCTTTCCCCCCTACGCTGCAGGTGCTGACGAGGGCCATGGAGGGCGTGACGGACGACGCCAGCAAGGCCGCGCTGCCCAAGTCCTACTGGCAGGTGCGTGCTGGGGGCCCAGGCGGCTTGCTGCGGAGCCTCGGGCCAGCAGCGGCGAGGTTGCGTGCTGCGTGCTCTCCCGTGAAAACGTTCGGTGAGGGCCGCGCGGCTGTCGTGGCCCTCCTCGCTCCTGCCCATCACCTGGCTCGCTCACCACACCCTGCGCTGGCCCACCGCACGCAGGTGACGCGCAAGGCCGCTGCCTCGGCCATCACGCTGGGCTCCGGCGCCTCGCTGGGCCCCGAGGCGCCCAGCGTGGAGCTGGGAGCCAACACGGCAGCCATCCTGGCGCCCAAGAACCTCAGCAAGCGCCGCCAGCGCATGCTCATCGCCGCGGGCGCGGCAGCAGGTGCGGCTGCCGCGGCGGTGCTCCGCGCGTGTCGAGACGGCGTCGGTCTGCCCATGCCCGTACCGTGTAGCGCCTCGCAGCGGCGCCTCACAGCAGCTGCACCTTCGGCCCATGACATGCAGTCCGGCGGGCCCGCCGGCCTTGCTCTCGCGCCGGCCTTCCAACCCGCCGCCCGACTCGGTCCTGTACCTCCCCGATTCTTGGCCTCCGCAGGCGTGTCTGCGGCCTTCGACGCGCCCGTGTCCGGCGCGCTGTTCGCGGTGGAGTTCGTGCTCAAGAGTAGCCGCCTGGGCCTGGACCGCCTGTCCACCAGCACCGTGTTCGTGTCGACCTCGGTGGCCGCCGGCGTCATCGGCTTCCTGCGCGCGCAGGTGCGGGGGGGGGGCGTGGCGCTGTGACGGCCCACAGGGACGGTCCCCACCTACATGCAACGCCAGCCGCCGCGAGCTCACGGCTTGAAATCGACACGCTCGCCTTATCCCTCGGTGCATCTTTAGCTCTCCACGTCGCGCCTGGCCGTCACGGGCCGCGGGCTGCGCAGCCCCTCTACCGCACGGCACGAGCCTCACACCCCCCGGCCTCCCTCCGCCACCCTTTTCCAATGCCCCCAGGGCCAAGCGCTGGGCATTGCGGGCGCGGGCACTCACCTGGTGGGCCGCATCCCTTACTTCTCCATCCAGCCCAACCTGCTGGTGGACGTGGCGCAGTTCTCGGCGCTGGGCCTGGGTGAGGCCGCGCCCGCACGCCAGCTGCGTGACGCGCATTCGCCAACGTTGTGCACGAGCGAACAAGGCCGGCGTCGCTCGCTCCTCGTCGTGCATGCGTCGCGCTAGCCCATGCGCTCACATGGCAACATGCGGTGCCCTGCCTTGCCTCAACGGCCTTGCCCCTCAGGCTGCGCCGTGGCGGCTGTGGCGCTGTACGAGGGCGTGCGTGTGTGCGAGATCGCGCTGCGCCCGCTGCCGCGCTGGCTGAGCGCGCCCACGGCGGGCGTCATGTGCGGAGTCATCGCCTACCGCTTTCCGCAGGTAGGCGTGGGATGCCGCCGCCGCCGCGTTGTGGGTCGGATTGGGTCGCAGCCACCGTTGTGGTTGGGACCGGGTTGCAGCCGCAGTGATGTGGGTTGGACCGGGTTTCCGCGCGCTCCTGGTTGTGGGTCAGGCGGGTTGCTGCCGTTCTGTGGGTCGGGCAGGTTGGAGCCGTGTTGCGGGTCGGGCGGGCGGGTTGGCCCGTGTTGTGGGTCGGAGGGGTTGGGGCCGTGTTGTGGGTCGGGCTAGGTGGCCACCGGGTTGTGGGCCGGGCGGGCTCACCCTTACGCGACCCAGCTCAGCGACAGGGCTTACTTTGGCTTGGGAGCGCTGAGTGTTGTTCTTGCAATTTTGGGATGTGGGATGTGGGTCGAGCTCCTTGGCCTCAACCCCCGTACCCCTGTGCCCCTTCGCCGTACGCGCCCGCGTGCCTGTACGGCAACTACAGGTGCAGTACGGCTACGTGAACTTGGAGGAGATTTTCCGCGACTCCACGGGCATGTCGGCCGCCGACCTGACGGCGCTGCTGACGGCCAAGATCGTGGCTACGTCGGTCTGCGTGGGCGGAGGCCTAGTGGGCGGTCTCTTCGCGCCGTCACTCTTCCTGGGCGCCCTGGTGAGCCCACTCTCGTAGCCCTAGCGGCGGAGCGGATGGGGAATCGGGTGGTGGGCGACGCATGCAGCCTGGAGGACGGGGCTGGCGGGCGCCCTGGTGCTTGTGCGGGCCTGGGCGCGGGGAAGCGGACCTGCCTGCAGCAGCCGCAGCAGCGGGCGGAGCGGCAGGAGTAACCTACCAACACCGGCCAACCTAAACCCACGCACCCCGGTCCGCCCAGGTGGGTGACGTGATGGGCCACTTTGTGGCCGTCCCCTGGGGCCTGCCCGACCCCACCTCCCTGGTGGTGGTGGGCGCCGCCGCGGTGCTGGGCGCCGCCTGCCGCGCGCCGCTGACCGCCATCGCGCTGATGGTGGAGATCACCCGCGACACGGGGCTGCTGGTGCCGCTGCTGAGCGCCATCGGCGTGGCCTCGCTGTTCACCGACTACCTCGAGGGCGCCTTCAGCAGGCGGCTGGAGCAGGTGGGCGGTGGCGGCGTGTCCCGTGTTGATGCGGCTGCACGTACCGGGTATGATGTGAACAGCGGCGCAGCGTCCGTCCATTGCCTTGTGGACAACTGTGCCTGGAGGGTGCCTTGCGCCCTGTGAAGGGAGCGGCTCCATACGAAGCAACTATGTGAAGCATGCCACCATCACAAGAAGCATAGCAACATGCGTGCATGCGAGCATTGCGCTGTGGCTCCACCCTCGCCTCCGCCAGGCCCTGGTGGAGCTGTACCTGCGCGAGAAGGCCTTCTTCTGGGCGGCCAGCTTAGTGCCGCCGCCGCCCGGGCCCGGCGGCCCCGACGGCGTTAAGACTGGTGCGTGGCGTCGGCGACCCGTACGCGCTCGGGGGCCTACAATCACCTGCGTGCTGGAGGGAGAGAGCGCAGAGACGCCGCTCGGGGCTGCGCTGGCACGCGCGTTGCTCGCCATCCTGCCATTGCCGTCCAAAGCCTCACGCTGCGTTGTTGCCCCGCCCGTCCCCTGCTGACAATCGGTGTGCCACTGCTCTCCTCTCCTCCCGCTCCGCAGTGGAGGATGTGCTGGGCACGCGCGCGCGGCTGTACGTGCGCCACACGCTGCCGCTGGCGCAGGTGGGGCCCGGCCCTTGCGTGCGGCGTGCAGTGCTGCGGCGCCGTGCTGCCTGCCCTCGACCCGCCCTCCGTGCCCTTTGCGGCCACGGCGCCTCCCCGCGTCCTCTGGCCGCCGTGCGCCTCCGGCCGCCCACCTGCTTGCTGCCCCCGCTCTTGCCCCACCGTCTAGCCGGCCACCCCTGCTTTCGGCCTCCAGCTTGCCTCCGTTCTCCCCGGTTCTCCTTCCCTCCTTCCTCCCCTACAGGCCAAGGCCGCCATGGCAGCCAAGTCTAGCAGCGCCGCGGTGGTGGTGGACGACAACTTCAGCCCCCTGGGTGTGGTGTATTTGGAGGACGTGGAGGCGGAGCTCATCCGCCAGCGCCTGCTCAACGAGCCCGACGCCAACTTTAACCGCTAGGCGTGCGGTTGGCGGTTGGATGAAGCGTGGTTGGGGAATGGGGTGGCACGCTTTGGGGCGTGGGCTGGGACCCGCGTGGGCTCCGAGGTGGTTGGCGTACGCGGAGGCGTACACGGAGGCGAGTGGGAGGTGAACAGGAGAGGCGAACAGGAGGCCAACAGGAGGCGAACAGGAGGCGCGCTCGTGGCGGAGCACGACCCTTGAGGCGTAGGGGTTACAGGTGAAGCGGAGACGGCCGGGGACGGCCGGGGACGGAGACAAGCACGCGGCCGCTCGGCCGGGAGGTCGGCGGACGGCATGCGAGTGGGCGGAGACCAAGCGTTGGGTGCGCATGGGACGGCGGC
>BDDC01000091.1:58348-80590 GCA_001662425.1 Chlamydomonas sphaeroides | reverse complement strand
GGCCGCCTGTGAGTGCGCTGCGCGAGGCGGGGCGGGGCGGGGCGGGGCGGGGCGGGGTGGCGTGGTCGTGTATTACCATGGGCCGGCAGCGCGGGCGCACGGGCTGGCCGGAGGAGCCGGAGGCCCAAGGATGCCATGGCTACGGAGGCGGGCGGGCCGTGGCCGCGGTGAGCACAGCCGGCTCGTGCATACGAACGGCTGGTGGCGCGGGGCCGCTGGCGAGGCTGGCTGGCAATGGCCGCGGCCGCGGTGGGTAGCCTGCCGCGATATCAGGTGTGAGGGCGTGGACGGGGGCCCAACGAATAAGCGGCCTGCGTCGCTGCCGGCACTGCGCGCCGCCTTTGACGTCCCGGCGCGCCGGCATGCTGTTGCGGGAGGGGGGCGTGTGGTGGTGGTTGTGGTGGGCGTGGCTGTTTCGCAGGAGGTCATGGTGCGACAAGCACGGAGGCGAGACGTGGCGTCAGTGCGGTGCGTACGGCGGCCGAGGATGGCCGTAGCGAGACGGGCCGGACTGCCCGAGATCGTGTGGGCTAGGCCTTATTGGACGTGTGCGGGCGTGTCGTGTGTGAAGCAGCGAGCGCAACAGCATGGGTCGTGGTCGTGTCGCATGCCGCCACTTTGCGGTCGAGCGCGTCCCATCCTATCCTATCTATCCGTTACTGCGGGACCAAGGTCGCATAGGCCTGGGGCATAGCCGCAACAGAAGAGATGTCATGCCACTGCGGTACTTTCATCGGCGCGTGGGCGGCCGGCGCCCCGTCACGTGTGCCTCCCCGCTGCGTCCGTGCGGCCCGGCGGGGGGTGCGGCACCCCCGGCTCGAAGCCGCGGCCCGGCTCGAAGCCGTGGCCCGGCCGGCGAGCTGGCGGCCGCCACCTGCATGACGGTGCTATGCCCTGGCGGGCCAAGCCGGGGCGCTGGCTGCCCGATTGCAGCTCCATTGTATCTGTCATCCCGTACCTTCACCTACGTTACGTAGCGGCCACGTGCTATGCTGGCTGCCTGTCTGGCCGGGGGCCAGGGTCCGCATGCACGCGCGCCCCGTTGTAAAAGCTCCCCAGCTGCGCATGGGTGCATGGCTCGCCCCAAAAAGAGGCCACCCAGACCAGACGCAAACAGTCGGTCATTATGCGGTTGTCGCCGGGGCTATTTTAGGGGTCTCGGACCCCGACCGGTACGTCTCGCGCCCCTACGGGGGCGAGCCAACGTCTTGCTCGTAATGTCATGGGGTCGTGCCGTTGTCTGCATCTGCATCGCTGACAGCGCCGGCCCCTGGACCCAACAACGAAAAACGCGAACGAAGGCAGCACGTCCAACGGTGCCCCAGACAAGGGTATGGGTGATGGGGTAGTTGGGAGACGCTGAGAGACACAAGTGGCAACCTGCCCCTGGAGGTGCGGGTGCGGGAGGGCCGCCACGAAGATAGAACAGCTGGGCGGCTGGGCTTGCTGCTAGTGCAGTCGAGGCCCTGCAGTCGACGGCCCCCTCGCGGGCCTCACATCTTGTATGATCTGCAACAACCGCATCAACCACGGTTGCTGCGGGTTGGACGCCTCATCGGCACGATGGTTGCTTCCGCTTGCTCAATGCCAAGATAGTTGAACATAAGTGAGCCAACTAAAGCCTAAAACGTGTGAAAGCGGAGGTTCAGCATCGATAGCCCTTCACGGCCCTGGGTCAACGGCGGTTGATGGGAGGGCCCTTGAAGGAGGCAGCGATCAGCAGCCCGTTGACAGCCCCCCGCCAGGCGGGCTCGAGGCCCAGCATACGGGTCCAGCTGAAGGCCAAGCGCAGCACGCGCATGCTTCAATGCACCCACGCATCCCCAAACGCAGCGGCATCGGCATCGCCTGAGCACGCGCAGAGCTTTGCATACTGGAAGTGGATGGCCCACGTGCACGCCCAGCGTAGGCAGCGTCGTCAATCGCAGCGCTAAAGCTAAAGCACATCTAAGATGCTGCCCGCATCAGCTAAGCCAAGGGACAGGCGCAAGCGTGCCTCGCGGCCGGCGCGAAGGGGACGGCAGCCAGGTCGGTCTGCGCACACAACTGTGCTCCAGAGCAGCTGCACTAGCTGAGACCCAGCGACCTAGGCCAGTGACAGCGCCGGTTACTGGTGACAGGCTGCCACAGTTTCAGCGGCGTACGGCCAATCCCCGAGTTGGTTATCGATTTGGGCAAAAGAGGCCACGACCTGTCCTCCGGTCTGTTTGGCATATGCGTTGGCACCTAGGCGCTCCGACACTACACCGAGCACTACGTGCGCCCCCTTCATACAGACGAGTCAGCAAAAGCAACGAGGCGCCTGCTCCAGCTGCGCTCCGGCACCCGCGAGAGCCAGCCGCTTCCGTAGCAGCTACTGTGCTACTGTGAGGCCATGGGCGAGGAGGAGTACCGCCAGCACATGGCCGACCTTGGTGCGGCGGGGGGTGCGGCGTTGCGCGAGGCCATGGGCGAGGAGGGGTACCGCCAGCACATGGCCGACCTGGGTAGGGCGGGGGGTGTGGCGAGTGGGGGCGATCCTTGGGGGCCCTTTGTGGCCGCCTTCGGCGAATGGGCAAGGCGGTTGAGGCGGGGCTGTGCCTGCTGTGTTGCGCCCGCAAGTTGTCGCTTGGCGAGGCGAAGAATGGGTGGAAGAATGCCTGGTTCTGCCGTAATTGCTCGAGCAACTACAAGTGCAGGGACGGCCGCGTCTACAGGAGGAAGAGCGGAAAGGTCGTTGGCACGGTGCGGGTGTTGGCGAACACGGCTGTCTCGAAGCTCGAGAAGATGAGAAGATAATGCATATCTATGATGCTGCCCGCATACATCTGCAAGGCTGAGGGACAGGCGCGCGCGTGCCTTGCGGCCGGGGCGAAGGGGATGTGGTGGCCTGGAAGACTATTGTGATGGCGGTCTCGCATGCGGTTGGCCTGCGCATCGGTTTTGGGACTAAACCCTGAGTAGGCCTGTCTACCGTCTGCTGAACCGCCTCGCGTAAGTAGCAGCACCGCGCTAACAGGAGCCTGGGCGGCGGCCGCAGCATAGTGAACCTCGTCGGGTGGGGCGGCATTCCCTGGTGTGTAACAATGTCACAGGCGATCCAAGTCACGTCCGTCGCCGTCCTACCGAACATGTCGTGTCATACCGCCGCGCTGGTGCCCCAGCGCCGCGAACCAAATGTCAAGTACCCCGCTCAATTCAAACACGGCCTCGATTGATGTGCTAGATGGGAACCCCGCAAAGCAGTATCAGCGCCGCAAAATATCAGCGCCACTCACACCTGCCGATTGTCCTTCTTCGTGTGTAACCAACCTCTTCTACACCTCGCCCTCCTCGTGTCCAACCCGCTACAGCAACATGCCGACCCATCGCCAGGCCGCCCGGTAATAGTCCGAACCGCACTTTCACTGCATCTCCCGCAGCACGCCAGCCGCTCGCCCCCCGCTTAGCTGTCCCACTCATTTACTCACAGGTGAAAACCTGGGTCTGCCGCCGGCTGCTCTAGCGCCCATACACCCCGTCCAAAGCTTGGTTCGCAACTGCTCTACACTACCGTTCTACCACACCCGGCTTCCTGCCAAACGCGAAGCACAGTTTCGGGGCTGGCCCCTCGCGCAGTTGACGCGAGCGGCCCGGCCCGTGCCCTCCGTGCGTGCAAGCTGCAACCGCCACGGCGGCGGCCCGGCCCGCGCCAGCCCCAGACAAAGTCATACTGCTACTACCGCCTCGCGTCAACCGTGCGGTCAGGTGCGCCGTCACAGCGAGCACAGCACGCGGTCTCCGCGGGCGCAAAGGTGCACCCAGCGGCGCGACACAGGAGAAGCGGACAGACTCCTACAACGACACAAGCATTGACCCACAACTAAAAGCCGCGCCACAGCGGACCGACAAACGGCCCGGGGGCACTGCGCGCCACTCGCTGCTATCAAACAGCCAGCCAGCAACTCATCGGAAAAAGACACGTCGCGTACTATGATGGGGGCCGCCGCGGCCGTGTCGGCCTGTGCAGCCGACAGGCGCGCTGCGCAGCGGACGTCTGCCGCCCCCATACGAGACACACTCACTCGCAAATTCTTTAGTACATGCTCTGCTGCAGGGTTCTTGCGGATGGCGTTCGAGGACCACCCTTTCAAGGGACGGGGCTGCCATGAGTCATCATCACACCAAACCGCCGACTGCCGACCGACTCGTGCGCCAAGGCGGCCGCACGGGGACGGTCTGGCTGTCGTAGTACACGCTGCTCGCGCGCCAGCATCTGGCGGTCACAGTTACTGGATAGTCCGCTCGCAGCCACTCCGCTGCTTGCACGTCATTCAGGTGTCAGCGCAAGGCCGCTCGGCGCTCGATGCCCGGAAGATCACAGAACCGCCGGGCGGCGGCCAGCGTTGAGGAGGCCACGCGTGCGTTGGGGTTGCCTTGGTTTCACATAGCACCGGTCGGGCCGTGCGGCTGGCCGCCGTCTGGCCGAGTCAGCTGCGCATGGGAGCGCTGCTGCTGCGCCTGCTGCTGCTGCTGCAGGCGCTGCTGGTAGAGCGCCCGCTGCTGTAGGGCGGCCTGCTGCGCCTGCTGTTGCTGAACCAGCAGCTGCTGCTGGTGCAGTTGCTCCACCTGGCGTTGGTAGAGCGCTCGGCGGTAGGCGTCCTTGGCACGCTGGTTGGCGAAAGACTGAGGGACGGAAGCGGGACAGGGCAGAGACGTAAGGAAGACTGGCATCGCGGAGTGCGACCAGGAGAGGCGCTGCGAAGTGGGGCCGGAACACACGTGGACGGCGGAGTCTGGTTCACGCCGTAAACGAACAGCACGAACTCGGACTACGAACTGACAAAGTACAACGCACTACACTGGGGTACGCATCGCCGCTGCGGCAGCGCGCTTGCACCGGTTTTGGGCGCTGCACAACCCATAACCAACGCAAATGCTCGGGATTAAAAACATAGCAATGCAAAGCAGAAAGCGTTGCATGCGCATGGTAGGCGTTGCTGGGTGCATTTGTATCCGCTGCGGTTGCGCGCAGAGTTGGCAGAGGCCTGACAACTCAGACGAGAGTGCAAGCGCCCGCAAGCGCACAAGCCCCGCCTCGGGCGCACGCGTTCCTATCAAAATGTTGGTAGTGCAGCGATAACGTGGGTTCCAGAGGAAACGAGACCGTTTAGCGTTGCGATGCGCTGGATGAACAACACCCCCAGCCCCGAAACCAAAAATAGCCCGGGGACGACTCGAGGCTGCCATGATGGTATGTTTAAAGTCGCCTGAAGAGACGCCTCGCCACCAGGCTCACCTCCTCGCACGGAATGGTAATCGGGGTACTGGCCGTGAGCCCGCTCGTGTCGCGTCGAGTCAGCGTGGCCGTCTCCTCCTCATCACAACCATCGTCGCTGTCGCTCGAGCGGTCGCTACCATCGTCATCATCGTGGAGCCCATCCTCAGTTGCGTGCATCGCAAGCAACTCGCTGAGCAGACTGCGCTGCGTGCGCAGCTTTGCTTGCTGGTTGTCCACGTCGCGGTCGTTGTCTGACAACGTCCCTCTCGTGTGGTTGCTGAAGGTAAATCCGACCACCGCGAGCGCAGGTGGTGTGTTGTCCATTTGCTGAAGCCGCGCTCTGTCAACAAGGCTTCAGGCGGAAAGCGCGCAGCACAGTAGCTGCTACGGAAGCGGCTGGCTCTCGCGGGTGCCGGGGCGCAGCTGGAGCAGGCGCCTCGTTGCTTTTGCTGACTCGTCTGTATCAAGGGGGCGCACGTAGTGCTCGGTGTAGTGTCGGAGCGCCTAGGTGCCAACGCATATGCCAAACAGACCGGAGGACAGGTCGTGGCCTCTTTTGCCCAAATCGATAACCAACTCGGGGATTGGCCGTACGCCGCTGAAACTGTGGCAGCCTGTCACCAGTAACCGGCGCTGTCACTGGCCTAGGTCGCTGGGTCTCAGCTAGTGCAGCTGCTCTGGAGCACAGTTGTGTGCGCAGACCGACCTGGCTGCCGTCCCCTTCGCGCCGGCCGCGAGGCACGCTTGCGCCTGTCCCTTGGCTTAGCTGATGCGGGCAGCATCTTACATGTGCTTTAGCTTTAGCGCTGCGATTGACGACGCTGCTTACGCTTGGGTGTACACGTGGGCCATCCACTTCCAAGTCTGCAAACGCTGAGCGCTTCGAGCCCTCGCAATCTGGATGGCATATGTCTAGGGGATTGCAGGGGCTTTCCCAAACTCTCGGCTGATGGTTTATGAGCACATCGGCCAGTAACCCACGCAACCCGGCACGAATTACCCTCGTGGACCGCGGAGGGCCACGTGTAGAGGGAACGGCGCCGCCGAATGGGTTGGTATGCTGAGCAGGGGAGCATCTAACCTGATGCTGAGCGTACCCATACGTAGTGCAGTTCCCCGCCATGGACAACCTTGTGCCGCCTGGTGTCGGCGTCTGCACGCCCCGGCGGCACAGCCCCTAGAGGCCCTGCCACGAGGGCGCCTGCCACTAGTGTGCCGTCCTGCCTTCCCACCCCTTGCCAATGCAGCTCACGCAGCTGCCAGGATCGATGTCAGAGCACCTGAAAATGGTGTTCAAGAAACCCAAGGGATCACCCCTGCAGAAGCCCTTAATCGGCAGCAGCCGGTGCTGCGCCGCTGGTGACACCCCACGGTGGTACATTCTTTGCACCAGTGCCTCCCGCCGCTTGCTCCTGCGCCACGGCTTCTGCCTATTCCGCGCATGCGCCGCTTCCCTCAGTTGTGGCGCTCCGTGTGCCAGGCCTCTGAGCCAGCACGCGGTCCTTCCCTGTCCCGTCTGGCGCCCACCGTCGTGGCTCTTGCAAGTCGCTCCGGTTCCGGCCGTAACCATGACCGCACACAGACAACCCCCCGCACTAGCGCCGGAAGGTGCCCGGGCACCGGATCTCTACCCAGTCCTGCCGCGCGCCGCTGCCTACCCCAGCCCACAGCTCGCCGGCCTGCGCGCTCACCGATACGGCGCGCCCTCTCATGACTAAACGAACTCCTCGTTCACTCAGCTCACGCTGTCTCTCTCCCGCGCTGTCGTCCTTCGCTGCCCCCTTTCCTCTCCGCGAAACCCCCTGCCGCGCGCGCACAGGGCACGCTCGCCATCCCTTCATTCCAACACGACCACTCTTTCCTAAAAAAACCAGCATGATTACTAATGCGGTTGGGCTTTGACATATCGCCCCCCGGGCCCCCTCTACCTGCTCCGGCCTACCCCTCACCTCCCCCGCTCGCCGTCGCCCCGCTCCCTTATCTCCCTTGGTAGCCCGCTCCCGCCCTCACCCCGTGCCCAGCTTCTGCAGCAGCTTGGCCTTGGCCTCGTAGAACTTGAGGATGTCGGCGTCCGCATCCGGGTTGCCCGTCAGGAAGGGCCGCGCCGCCTCCAGCACCGCAGGGTCCACCCCCTGCCCCAGCCCGCCCCCGCCGCCTCCGCCGCCCGGGCCGGCGCCCGAGTAGTGCTGCGGCGCGTGCTGCTGCTGCTGCGCCCCGGAGGACGAGGCCGACGACGGCCCGCCGCCTGCGCAAGGGTAGCGGTGGCGGCAGGTGGGCGCGTGAAGGCAGCGGCTGTTTGCGGCCAGGGCGGCAATCGTCACGAGTTTGCGAGGCCCCCACTGGTGCCTGCTGCGCCATCGCGGCCAGTCACCACTCCCGTACGCTTCGGACCCCGAGCTCAAGCAGGGCCCAGTGGGCCTCCCCGCCTATCCGCTGCTGTCCCTACGCGGCCACCGGTACCGTACGTAGCTGCGCACCTGCTGCCGCCATGCAGCCGGCCGGCAGCGACGCCGACGAAGCCGGCGAGCGCCCATAGTCGGCGTGGCCCCCGTTGCCGGCCACAGCGTGCGAGTGCGGCGAGGGCGAGGGGCTGTCGGAGCCGCGCGGCCCGGCCCAGTGCCCCGAGGGCTGCGGAGGCGGCGGTGGGAAGGCAGCGGGCGGTGCGGCCTGGGGCGGTGCGGAGGCCGCCCAGGCGCCACTGGAGGCGGGCGAGGCGCCGGCGTCGCCCCAGGCCGGGCGCGGCGCGGGCGGCGGCAGCTGCCTGCGCGGCGGGACGGGGCGCTGGCGTGGGTTCCAGCTGGGCGCCCGGCCTGGGTGGGGCGGCTCTGCTGGTGGGATGCCACGCGAGGCCCCGCAGCTCCTGCGGGCGCGTGCCCTGCTACGCCGCCGCCCTGAGGGGACCAAGGCCCGTCATGAGCCGTGGCCCGTCCCTTGCAGCAAGCGGCGGGGCTGGCCCCCGAGCTACGGCACCTTCCCTCCACACAACCGCACTGCTAGCTGCGGCATGCAACGCAGGGTACGGGAATCGTCACGTGTCGGCTGCCCTATCTGGCCTACCCCGGGGCCCATGGGCGCAGCATGCTGCTGCCCTACATGTGGCCAGCCCACGGCGTTGCTCACCGTGCTGGCGACATGGACGGGCTTGGCCCCGAGCCCGAGCCGGGCCCTCCGCCAGCCGCCTGCTGCTGCTGCTGCTGCTGCTGCTGGCGCAGCATGAGGCCCATCCACTGCTCGAAGTCGCGCTGCAGGCGGGTGCGGCTCTGCTCCAGCAGCATGTGCAGGTGCTCGATCTCCTTCTTGAGCTCGCGCAGCTGGCCGAACGCCTCCTTGTAGCGCGCCTTCTCCTGCGCGGCCGGTAGCGACACAGGCAGCGTGAGATGCGGCCAGCCGTGCATATCAGCTGGCCGCGCTGCGCTGTACGGCATCCTCGCTGTGGGCCGGCCCCCGTGCTGCAAAGCCGCCGAAACCGCTGCTCCTGCGCAGCCTCCGGCGATCCTCCCGACCACTGCCGCCATGCCCAACACACCTCTCCCGCCGTCCTCGCATGCTCCGGAGGCACGAGGACCCAAGCCCATCGCGGCCACATTGCGCTACGGTGCCGTACTGGGATTCGCATCGCCGTACACGTACGGACACCAGCGCGCCGCACCTGCTCCATGGCCTCCAGGTGCCGCTGCTCCTGCGCGTCCTCGGGCATGTCTGCTGGGTCCATGCCCGCCGCCACCGCCGACGCCGCCAGCTGCATACGCCGCCGCTCCAGCTCGCCGCGCAGCTCGCCGATGCGGCCCTTGCTGTCGTTCACCGCCGCGCCCAGCGCCTTCGCCGACTCGTACTTGGCTTTGAGCAGCGCCTTGTTCTCCTCGATCACCTGGGCGGGAACGGGGTTTGGGCGAGGGGGTGGAGGCGGGGGCGTCGTGGTGGAGTGGCAGCGCCAGGCGGGGGTTGGCGCGCGTTGGGTGGTCGTGGTGGAACGGGCTGCTTGGGGGATTGGGTTTCAGCGCAGCCGCGGGCGGGGCGGGACTGCAGCGCACAATGTGGATCGGGCGGCAGTCGCCGGTCCTGCGCGCGACGAGCAACGGTCAGGGCAGTGCCGGCCTAAACACCCCCGGCGCCAACACACACGGCGTGCTGTGCCGGGGCCGAGTTGCGTTGTTAGCATGGGTTTCTTAGAGCGAGCGTCGGCGGGTGCTGCGAGCTGCCGCTGCATACGACAACGACGTCGCTGCACTGGCCGTCGCGTCACTGCGGTAACGCGTCACTGCGGTAACGCGGGGCGGGCCGGGACTCGGGGTCCTTGCGGGCGCTCCTGGTTGGGCTTCCTTCCGCACTGGCGCACCTAACCACTGCATTCCCTCTGCGCACAGCCGGCGCGCCATTCTCCCTTGCGTTGGTTTTATACTACTATTATACTCATACTTATTTCTGAACACACCACTGCCGCGGCAGCGCTCCAGCCCCCTTGCCGCGCTAGAGCTCCAGGCCCCCCCCGCTCCAGCCCCCCTGCTGTTCCGGCGCCCGCGCCCCGACGCTCATCCGCCAGCGCCGGCGGCTTCGGCCCCCTCGCTTGTCCACTGCAGCGCTCCGCCCGCAGCCCCGCACGCCCACCGCCCGCGCACCTCGTTCTGACGGTAGCTCTTGCGGAAGAGCTCAAAGGCCTTGTTGCGGTCCCCCAGTAGGTTGGTGTTCATGAGCACAGCCATCTCATCGGCCACGCTGCCGCCGCCACCGCCCCCCGGCCCCGGCCCGGCGCCGGAGGACGGCGCCGAGCCCGGCCTGCCGCTGCCCTCGCCTCCGGCGCCGCCGGTTCCTGGGCCGCCGCCGCCGCCCACCGCCGCGCCCGCGGCGGCGGCGGCGGAGAGGGGCCCGGTGAGCGAGGAGGAGGGGCTGGCCAGCACGGGCCCGGCCTTGCTGGCTCCCGCGGCCTCCCGCCGCTTGAGCATGGAGACGAGGATGCCGATCTCGTTGTCGCGCTGGGCCACCTTGGGAGGGAGAGGAGGGATAGAGGCAGGGATTGGGTAAGTGTAGCCATTGGCAAGGGGTGGCCACTGTGTCGTGCGCGAGTCACTCGTGCGGGTTGTGCGAGAGGACGGAGGATGCGGGAGGCGTCGCGCCGGCGCAAGGGTGGTCGCGGCGCAGGCGGCGGCACATGAGTGAGGCCTACATGACCGGTATGTAAGTCGCAGCCGCCGTACCTGCAGCTTGAGCTTGCGTATCTGCTCCTGCATGTCGGACGTGTCGCCGCCGCCGCCTCCTGCGGAGGTCACGAGGAGCGCCGCTCACCTCCACACAGCAGCACGGAGCGAGGCTGGGAAGGCAACGAGCACGCGCACGGCGCTCCACACCAAACAGGACGCCCGCGTGTGAAACCCAGCAGCCCCCCGCGGTACTAGCCCCCGGCCCCCGCCTGCCCGGCACGCCCGGCCTCGCCCAGCCCTCACCGCCGCCCCCGCCGCCTGTGGGCGTCTCCGGGCCGCCGCCCTTGCCTCCACCTCCTCCTGCCGCTCCGACCCCTCCTGCCCCGCCGCCGCCTGCGCCCAGCTTGAAGCCGCCGCCCCGCAGGATGCGCTTGAAGGTGTCGAACACGGCGCGGATCATCATCATGCTGCCGTTCAGGTTGAGCGACGCCTCGGCGGAGTCATCCGCCACGAAGGCCTCCACCTGGCAGCGCATGGAGGTGGGCCTCGAAAGCTTCAATCACAGTTCACAGTCCTGGCTGTGCATGGAAGAAGATGTGTTCGCCCGCAACGTGGACCTCCGCCTGGCAGCGCGTAGCAGCACCAACACGCTGTCGAACCCCCCCTTCCCCCGCCTCAGCACAACGACGAGACACGCGGCCGTAAGCCGGGGTGCGCGCTGTGCAGGTGGGGCTCCGTCACGCGGCCGGCAAATGCACACACACGCGGCCGCACCTGTCCCTTGAGCCGCTCCAGCTCGTCGGGCGTGAGCGGGCCGCGCTCCTCCTCCTCGCCCTTGAGCAGGCGGATCTCCTCCTTGAGCTCCCGCACCTCCTGCTTCAGGCGGCGGATCATGAGGCTGGGGTCCAGCTCCTCGTTCACCATGACCTGCAGCGGCGTGGCGTGGCGGGGTGGCACGGGTCGGGTGGCGCGGCGTGGTAGCGACGGGTAGCGGGTTAGTGTCCGGGCGTGTTCGGTGGGGCGTGTGACGGGGACGGATGCAGCGTGAGCCCAGCCCAGCTCCCCAAACAAGCCCCAGCACACCCACTGCGTGGGCCCGTTCCACAACACAACCCCCGCCACACCCAGCCCACGCATCGCCCCATCTTCCCTCCCTCAACCCATTACGCCTCTCTACACACTATACACCTCCCCCTCCGACCCCCCACGCACCGTGTTGCGGACCATGGCCACTCGCTGCGCGAAGCGGCAGGTGCTGATGCTCTCGTCCAGCTGGTCGGCGGCGCTGTTGACGGTGGCAACCATGGTGGTGCGGCAGTTGCCGCCCAGGCTGTCCTTGAGCGCCATGGTCATCATGCTGTTGCGGTACGGGATGTGCGGCCTGCAGGGAGCACCGGCGTACGGCGTACGGGTACGGCACGGGGTGCGTTGCACGGGCTGGTTACGGCACGGCGTGGTGGGGGTGCGTGTTCGGCAACGCGACGAGTACGGCAGGGCGCGACGGCGGCAAGCAGCCGGGCTGCCGCCTGCCGCCCCTGCTGCGCCCCCCGGGCCGCACGCGGGCCGCCGCCTGGCTCGCCTGTTCATGCCCATGGCCTTCTCCTGCAGCGCGATGATGACCTGCACGGTGGGGAGGGCAGCATGTGGGTCGCGCCCGGGTCCAGCAGGCTGCGGCAGCCCGAGCTGGCCGCTCATTCCCGCCCAGGCGGCAGCCAGCTCCCCACCCCCGACCCCGCCCCCCACACGCTCCCACTCGCCTTTCCCGCCGCCCCTACCCGCCCCCACTCGCTCCTCACCCAGCCCCGGCCCGCACCTGCTCCAGGAAGTGCAGGCTGAGGTTGATGTACTTGGCCTCCCGCAGCGTGGTGCCGTCCACGCCCGTCTTGCTCACGCGCTCGCTGCCCGCCAGGTCCACCAGGTTGAGCTTGGAGCGGCGCACCACGTCCTCGCCCACCTGCGCGTGTGTGGGAGGCAGGGGCCGAGCATGGCGGCCCAAGACGCTCACACAAAGAGCGAGAGAGCGCACGCAGCGGCGGCGGTGTCCGTGGGGTCCCGGGTTGGCGAGCATGGCAGCGCGAGCCCCCCTGGGGTGCCCATGCTTCCGGGCCGCGTCACGGCGGGCTTGGCGGGTGCGCCAGGGATCAGGTGGGAGCGCGCCTCGGGCTCTGCGTGGTGTGTGCGCAGGGTCGACCGCGGACGGCGCACCACCTGCACCGTGCTTGCACGACTGCCTTGCGGGCCCACAGGGGAGCCCATTGCACTTTCGGGCCGCTCCACCGTGGGCTTGGCGGGTGCGCTTGCCCAGTCCGCCTGCCCGGCCGGTGCTTGCCTTGCGCGCCTCGATGTGGATGGTGAAGATACAGTGGGATCGCGAGGAGGCCATGTTCATGGGCGTCTCGCTAATGGTGCGGTTTGTGTCGCCCAGGAAGAGCTGCGGCGGGAGGGCAGGAGAGGTGGGGCGGAGGGCACAAGCAGCACGGACATGATGAGTTGCGGTCGCCTGGTTCGCGGGCGGGGGATGGGCCATGTAAAGTGAGTATGGAAGGTGGGTGTAAAATGGGTAGAAGGTGGGGGCTGGGAGGGCGCGGGCCTAGCTGGGGGCTTCCGCGCGTGGACTCCTACAACCACAAAGCCGAGCATACCATTGCGACCCGCCCACGAGGCACACACGGGCCTGCAGCCCCGGCTGCGGCTGCAGCCGCCTCCCTCCGTCAAGCCCCTCTCCCCCCTCCCCCGCACCAGATTGAGCGCCTCCTCCTCGGTGTTGGCGCGGTACATGGACAGGTTGCGGTACGACACCGTGCCGTCCTCCGCCTCGCCCAGGTGCACCTGCAGGGGAGGGGATAAGCACCAATACTCGCGCGTGTGTGGCTATCGGGTCAGAGGCCCGGAACCCAGAAGGGGAGGCAATGGGAGGTGTAGGCAGCAGCAGCGTGGTGGGGGGCTCGAGGCGACCCAAGCCGCCGGCCCCCCTCGCCCCAGTAGCTTGCCGCCCCGCCTGCTGCACACACACGGCACGCGCCGACGGGTGCTGCGGCCTGCGTTCTACACCGACAACATCTACCAACGTCTTCACACATCCGTATGCGGGTTGGGACGGGCCGGGATGTTACACCTACTTATGGCGGCGCTTGGGCTTCGCTCCCGCACTGGTGTACCGCTCTTGGCCGCATCCCTGCCTGCCTGTCGCACGGCTAATATGCTAATCCCCCAGGGCGTCGTGTGTCGGGCTATGTTGATTATTACGAACACACACACTCCGGCCTAGGCCCCCGGCCATGACCAGCAGGCAGCCAGCTGCGGCCAACGCCGTCCACAGTACCTGCCGCAGGCCGTGCCTTGCCTCTCCCGGACCTTGGCCCTGCTCATCCCGGCTGCATGGCCGGTGCGACACGCGCGCCCCTGGCCCTGGCCGCTCCCGGACGCAATCCCACCCCACCAGCGGGAGATCCTCCCCGGCCTTACTCCTGCTGCCCCACGGCGCCTGCTGGGTCCCCTGACCTCTGTTCTCCCACCATGGCCCACCTGCCCACCTGCTGCAGGTCCTCCCGGCCCCGTGTTGCCTCGCACCATCCCAGGTCACCCATGGCCCGCGCTTGGTCGCCTGCCCCCTGGTCCCCTGCCCCACTACCGCCCCACTACCGGCCCACCTGCTGCAGGTCCTCCAGCGCCTTGATCTCGCGCTCTGCGTCCAGCAGGTCGTAACCCTCGTTGTTGTAGATCTCGAGGTACGAGATGTGCACCTGGGTGGGGGCAGGCAGCGGGGGCGTTGCAAGGTGGGTTGCAGTGACACCAGCCGACTGCAAAGCGCACTGGGGCCACGGGGGCAGGGATTGCGGCGGCAGCAGCAAGGCAGCAGGCAGGTAGACAAGGATGCCGCCGGCGGCGCTGCTGGGCAGCAATGTGAGGATCGCCCCTCTCTCCTCCATCCCCTTGCGAGCGCTGTGTCATGGGCCAAGCCGGGACCGAGCTGGGGGAGGCGGGTGGCGGCCCCCGGCGAGCACGTCGAGGCGGTCCACGGCGGAGCCCGGGAGCAGGCCAGCAGACGCGCTGCGTGCCCGTGCCGTCGCCAGGCTGCCGGAAAAAGGGCCAGGAGCCCACACCCGGGCCCAATGGTCTCCGGTCTAGGGTGGGCTGGGTCAGGGAGCGAGGCGGCCGGGCGGCAGCCCCGGCGCTAGGGCCTCCCCCACGGGGCGAGGGCAGGGGCCTCACCGAGAACTGCTGGTCGGAGCGCTTGCTGATCTCGCCGAAGATGGCGGATATGGACCTTTGGGGCGGGGGGGGATAAGGGGGCGGGGACAGAGTAGGGCCGGGGCCCGCAGTCAGGGAGGCAGTGCAGGTGCTGCGGCGATGCGAAGGCCGCCTGTAGCTGGCGTTGCGCGGTGGGCATGGTGGCACGGGTGGAGGGTTGCGTGGTCGGTCGATGGTGCTCGGCAGAGGCGGGGTGGGGCTTCCCAGCCTGTCCTTTACATGGACGGACCCAAGCGGGGAGCCGCGGGCCGGCAGGGTGAGGCGGGCTACCCAGCCGCCGGCGGCACGCCGGTGGGTGGCCGCGGGGACGAGGTGTTTGCTTATGTCTTCTCGCTCCGGCGCGCAGCCGAGGGGTGAGGGGTGTGGAGGCGGCAGCGTGGGAGGGGCCGCTGATGCCGAACTGCTGGGCAGGAACAGCGCAGGCGCTGCGGCAGAGCAGTTGCGCAGCTCTGCTGCCGGAGTGGTTCGTGATTAAGGTCTCCAGGAACCCTCAGAGCAGGGTCCAGCAGCATCCCCGGCGAGCGCCTCCACGGGTTTATGGCCGTGGCGCACCTGGGGATGATGCCGCGGTCAACGTAGCGCTCGGGCCCTCCCGTGATGGTGAAGGTCTTTCCCGAGCCCGTCTGCCCGTAGGCGAAGATGGTACCGTTGTAGCCCTGCATGGCCCCCGTGACGGCTGGCCGTGCCACACGTTCGAACACCTGGCAGCGCGGGGCCGGCACACATGCGGGGCGGATGGCACGCGGGTACTGGAGCCGCACCGACACCCTCCCCACGACCTCCCCGCGCTTCCCGCGCTGTGCGTCGCTGGGCACGCCGTAGCAGTCCACGTTCCTCGTACCTCATCCTGCTTTGCGTCGGCCTGCAGAATGCCATTGAAGCGGAACTCGTAGTGCTCCTTCTGGTTGTTCACTAGTCCCGCTGCTTCATTTCTAGGTATGTTGAACTCGAGTTTGTTCTCAGACGTGTCGATAGTGAGTCGTGGCGAGGGACGCGGGACAGGCTTCACACGAACAAAAATGTCAATTCCAGACACCTCAGGCCCTGGAGCCATGGTGCCTGGCTTCGTAGTTTACCAAGCAGAAGGAAAACTCTGACTTACCTCAATGCTCGTCCCATGGATCCTGCTCTCTCTAGCTCTTTGCCAGAAGCCCATGCTACGCCTCACTAGACTGCACCATGAAACTCTGGCGCTAGTCTACTCCACATACATAGCTTGAGACCGACAGCGGCAGCATGCCGAGCGCCGACCTGTGCGTCGCAGAAATCAAGCACACCGTGTGGAACAGCGACGTATACGAGCCGTCAGACGTAGGTTAGCGGGGCTCGCCGGCTTCGGCGTCTACGGCTAATGGACGCAGCTCGCCTGACACCCACGGCCGCCCCCGGCACGCCTGCAGGATACGTTCCTTCTTGTGGACGCGTTGCAAGCCCACGCAAGCAGCTGGTCGGATAGCAAGCCCCGCTGGTGAGCCTGTTCCGCTTCTCCTGCCGGCTTGTGGCGTGCGCGCTTTGTTGTCTTCTGGCGCTGCCAAAGCGCCAACGCTGCGTGCCCCATGGCTCACCTCCACAGTTGCGTGGAGCTGGGCTGCGGCAGCGGCTACGTGATCGCGTCGCTGGCGCTGCTGCTGCGGCAGCTGTCGCCGCCGCTGCGCTGCCAGCTGCTAGCCATAGACCACAGCGCTGCCGCGGTCGAGGCCACGCGCCGCACGCTGCAGGGCCACCAGGTGGGCACCGGAGCATGGCTTAGGCATGGCCGCGCGGCGCAGCCAGCCTGGCCATTCCAGGGTCCGCAGGCCCGCACAGAACCACAGCGTCAGCAATGTCGGGGCCGCGGTTGTGCTTGCGTAGCAAGCCGCTGTCGCCTGAACCCCGCCCTGGCATGGGTCATCCCTCACGCTTCGCCCGCGCCCTTCCGCCACCTGCACTGCTGTGCAGCTGGGCGAGGTCGAGGTGGTGGCGGCCAGCCTGTTTGGACCGCTGGCGTCTCGGCTCGCGGGCGCAGTGGACGTGCTGGTAGGGAGGGACACGTTCCCGCTCGGCCATACCCGGGCGTCCACTACCGCCACGCTCGTGCCCCGTTGCGTAGATCAGGCCCCAGGGCCGCTTCTCGTGGCCTTGGCCCCGGCCCCAAGCATGCGGCAGCCTTCACTGCCGGGGCTTCTCCAAAGCACGCTCTTGCTGCACCAGCCCGCACCACGCCACCCTCGGCTACGGTCCCTCTGCGCCTGTGCCCCTCTGCCTCTGAACCCCCTCTGGCCCCGCTGCCCGCACAGCTCTTCAACCCGCCCTACGTGCCCACGCCCGAGGAGGAGGTGGATGCTGGCGGGATCGCCTCGGCCTGGGCCGGCGGCGACCGCGGGCGGCGCGTCATCGACCGCGTGCTGCCGCAGGTCCGCATGCCGCTGTGGGCTTGTGGGGATGTGGTGGAAAGAGGGAGACTTGACCGGACAAGCGCGGGCTTTGCTGGATCAGGCTGGCTCATGGATATGGCCAGGAGCCCGGGCGTGTGGGCGCGTGCCAGCCACTGACGTCAGCCGGGGCTCATTGGGGCGGTTGGGCAGGTTTGGCCGATGGAGCATGGCCAGACTCTAGTCTGAGACGCGGCCCTTCCCTGTTGACGTGTGGCTTGCCCCCGCCCCGCGTGCCGCCAGCTGCCGTCGCTGCTGTCGCCGCGTGGCGAGCTCTTCATGGTGACCGTCACGGAGAATGATCCGCAAGGTGCGGCCGATCAACGCAACGCGCCCATGGAGGTCCTTGTCTCAGTGGCGCCGCCACAGGGCGCTGTCGGAACCCGGGCGCCTTCGGGACCCGGGGCCAGGGACCCGAGGCGGGAAAATGTCTCGTGCGGCCTGAGACTGATGGGCGCGCTGTGGCAGATTTGCTCGGCGGCAAGCCCCAGGGTAACCACACATGGGAGGGGCACCATGTTAGGCCGAGCCCAGAGGTCTTTCCCCCCTGTTTCTTAGCCCTAAATAATCACATTAGTATAATTGCATTTATATGAGCTACTTGGCGCATGCCAAATTCGACCCGCTCGACGGTCGCGATATGCTCGTGCATGTCGCCACAAATACGCGAGGAGTGCATTATACGTAGTTAGATGGCTTTCTAATCACGTGTGAAGGTACTTCAAGCACTTAAACGGCCCCTCGAAGCCCTATTTGGGAAGTTGGTGGTCAGCATGCGCGAAATCGCGGCCAGCTGAACCACACGAAAGAGGCCGCCGATCAACCTAACTGCTTCTAGTGGCATATGTAGCCTCTGAAAAGGCTCTGTGGCAGCCCTGGCCCTTTCGGGAGGCTGGTCGCTGACACGCCCCCTAGCCCCCTGGCAGCCCCTAAACAACAATAACCGCGCTTGCAGCGTGCCGGGCTTCAAGCGCGCACAGAACTTTCACGCCATGCGCCGATATGCTGTGTAGTTCTTGGCTTGTGTTGGTGCTGTGGTGATGTGTTGGCGCCGTGGCGCTGCGGTGCTGACGGCCGGGGGTGTGTGAGCTGTCGAAACTGGGCTAAAACCCTTAAAACTGCGTGAAATCTTATGCAAACTTGACGCTGGGCATGCATAGTACATTGTTGCACCTACTGATAATTTGAGCCGGGCGGGGAACTGCCGGGGCGCAGGGAAACGTGTTGGGTTTTGGCATCGTGGGCCCTTAAAACCCCCCAACTTAACCCAAAAAGGACCACTTGTGAACCTTGCCTAGCACCTATAGGTGGGGCCTGCTGGGTCAACGGTTGTCGGGAACTTGATTAAAGCCGCTGTTTTTTGCCCCCCAAAACACCCAATTTGAGAGGGGTAGCCCCTCCCATGTGGGGTAACCATGCTTATGTGTTCGTGCCCTGCAGGCATTATCGGGGAAATGGCGGCGTACGGCTTTGAAGGTACGGCACGGGACATCGGGCACAGGCGCTTCGATTCGGCGGGCCCGCACCGTTCCTCGCCGCGCGGGGGTGCGCGAGCGTGAGGGCGCTTGGCTGAAGCGGTGTGCCTGATGGCGTTGCGCTGCAGCCCTCGCGACCGCTGGTGTCCCCGGTTCCCGGTTCCCAACAGGCCGCATCGCCGCCAGCCGGCAGGCGGACGAGGAGACCCTGTCCATCGTGCACCTGTGGCGGACCGCAGAGGCAGCGGGGGCAGCAGGACAATCAGCAACGTCGGGTACGGACGGGCTCGGCTCGGCGAGAGGGCGATGAGCGGGCAGCGCGCTGGCTATCGGTGGTGGCTGTGTGGTTGCTGCAATGCTAGGCAGGCTGGCTCCGGACAAGGCATGCTGCCGCGGATGGGAACTTGAGATGGGCCGGGCATGCGCGTATTGCCTGCGCAAGGCAAGCAAGGCGACCTGCCCTTTGTCGAGTGAGCTGGCGCCCTGCCGCGGCTGCTCGGCTGTGAGCTTGGGATTGCAGGCAGGCGGTGCTGGGGTAAATGTGCTCTCAAGCCGGGCCGCCAACGGCCGATGCGTTGTGATGCGTGGACGCGCGTGGCGCCGGTCGGGGCGGTTGAGATGGCTCTACATGGGCGACAGGTATGCGCCTCCTAGCAGCGCTGCTGCCTCCAATACAGAAAATAGAAATGGAGGTACAGCGGGCTTGACCCGCCGTGATCTAAAGAGGTATGGCGACCAGGGGGCCGGAGCTGCTGCCTCCAAGCGCTGTGCGATGATGGACAATGTGGCATGCGCGGCCGTTCCATCCTTCTGGCTAGCGCTCTCTCGTGTTACGCATGTGGTTATCTAGACGCCGATGAGGCAGTGGCAGGCGCCACAGGGGCCGAGGGAGGAGGGTACTGGTAAGGAATTTCGGTCCGTGGGAACGAAGTTCTGGTCAACCGCCCTGGTACTCTCGATACCGTTGGTAGCAAGGCTTGAGGGCACCAGCGAACGCTGGTGGGCCAGCTGTGTGTGGGGAGGGGAGGCTACTGGGGAATTGGGGGATGCCGGCGGGGAGGCGGGGGTCTGGAGTTCGGCGTATTGGCCGGCCGGGGGCGGGCAAACAAAATGCGGATTGGCCGGTCGATGTGTAACAACCGCCGCATCTGGCTTATTGTCAACGTCGCCTGTCTCCTTTTCATCAACCGCCTCGTTTACACCACGCTTCTGAGTACTACACAGGTACACACACGTGTGTCGGGCTATGTTGACTATTACGAACACACGCATCCACAGCTGCCGGGAGCAGATAGAGATCCCTGCCCCAGGCCTGAAGGCGGAGAGGACTAGTCAACCACGACTCTAAACCAACCCGGCAATTCGGCCTTGCGCGGGCTTCTCCGCCTCCGGAGCAGCGCGCCAATGCGGGCACGGCCACCAGCGTCGCCACCACCAGCCTACGTGCAGTCCGTACGCGGCTTCAGCAGTACGTGCCTGAATGCTTACGCAAATTTGCGTTTTGTCCCCAGCTGTCTGCCTTCCTACCCAGGGGTGAGCAGCCCCGGCTCACGAGCCATGTGACCCTCACTGTTGCCCCATGCTACCGTACACGCCGCCCCTCTACGATACGACCACAAACAATGAAAACGCAACCGGCTGTCGTGTCAATACACAGTCAATCAAGGTGGCTTACCCACCCCACGCTCCGGGTCACAGCGGGAGTGCAAGTACCTTGTGCGCGAGCAAGCTTGCTTAGGCATAACGACCGCAGAGGAGGCCAACGCTCTGCGGCCATGCAGCAGCCACTGCGCAGCGGCCCAATCCAGGCGAACAGCGCTTCCCACTTCACTCATACATGGGCGTTAGTTAGTTGCGGCCCCGCCGGCGGGCCACATTGCCAGGGGCACGCACGATACACGACCGTGCTGATACTCATAATCATAATCAGCAGCCAGCCAGCCGTCCTCGTACTTACTGATACGATCTCGTTGCTCTTAGACAATTGGCAGTCGTCGGCCAGCACGCCGTGCAGCCCTCGTATCCCAAATTGTGGGGCCTCCGCTTGGCCCCTGCTAGACCCCCGAGCAACAGCGCAGCCCTCATCATCATACTTGTGACCCTAGCTATAACCCATGTCACCAGCCTACTAGCTTGGAACGTCCGAGCCCGATCACACGCACGTTGCGGCCGCCAGCCGCCGCCGCCCAAGTCGGTGCGGTTCACCTACTGCGGAGGGCGGTCGTCAGCGCCTTGCAGCCCTCGATCCCCTGGGGAGCGGCAGTTCAAAGCGCCGCCGCCCACGCGATATCCAGCCTGCGCAACAAGCCTTCCGGGCAAGCCCGTCGGGGTAGCCCGCTTTGCCGCCGATGCTGCTTCCTTGGCTCGAGCAGCAGCCCGGCAGCTTAGTCGCTGGACTGCTCCGCCGCCGCCAGGCGCCGGCCCGCCGCCGCGCCGCCGGCTCCTCCCGGCAGCATCGCCGTCATCAGCTTGGCGGCGGCCGCAGCGAGGGGGTCGGCGATCAGGCGGTGGGCCAGCTCGGCCTGGGCCAGGCGGAGGTCCTGGCGGCCGCCCTGGGGGCAGGGGAGTGGGGCAAGCAAGGGGACGGGGGGTGAGGGCCTAAGGCATGTGGGGTCACGCAAGCAGCGGGAAGATTGCGGCGATCAGCAGGGCAGCATAGAGCCATGGCCGGCCACTTGCCTGGTGTGCGTACTGCGTCTCCTGCACCCGGCGGATGATGTACGGCATGACCTTGTCCGGGTCGCCGTACGGGGCGTACTTGTACACCCTTGGGGCAGGAGGCGGGAGCGGAGGGACACGATAGGAAGAGGAGCTTCATGTTCATGGCATAGGAGATACGCAAAAAGCAACTGGGGGGTAGTATTGCTACCATGCCCCTCTCCCCTCCTGTCATCAGCTCACTTGTATCCGTAGCGCCCCAGCGTGAAGCTGACGCTGTCGCCCATGCCCAGCAGCTGTCCGAAGTACACGGGCGAGGTGTCTGGGGCCAGGCCAAGCCGCTCCATGGCCGCCACCGCGCCTCCCACGATGGCGGGGTTGTGGGAGCCCACCATCAGCTCGCAGTGGCCTCCCTGCACAGCCTCCATCAGCGTCTCCATGCAGTCGTCGAAGGACTCGTACGTCTGCACTGGCCGGTCCCAGGTGGGGCTGGGCACGCCCCTCTTGGAGGCGCGGTGCTGCTCCAGCGGAAGGAAGGAGCCGCTCACCTGCGCAGCAGGGAGGGGACAGGGCAGCGGAGGTGGCGCGCAAACGTGGTCTAAGGACACGAGCCCTGGCCCCTCCCGCATCTCTTTCCCTTCCCCGTCCCTCCTGCCACGCACCAGCTTGGCCCCCAGGACGTAGCCGTCCCGCTGCGCTCGGTCCAGGTCGGCCTGGATGCGTGTGTGCGTGTCACGGAGGTAGGCCTGAGGGGAGGTAGGCCAAGGGGTCGCACGCACGAGGGTTACCAGTGAGCCATGGAAGACAAATCGTGGCTGGAAGACACATGACGATGCGGCCTTAACATAGATGCCCCTGGCGCTCGCGAGGTGCCGTGCCTGGTAGCTGACGAAGACGACGGCCTGTCCCGGCGCTCCGTTGGCTGCGGGGCCGTTGAAGCGGCGCATGAGCTGTGCGGCAAGGTGGTCGGCGGCGGGGCGCAGCACAGATTGCTCCGCGTCAATCAGGACCTTGACACCCTGAGAGGCGGGCAGAGGGTTGACTCCTGAGAGATAGCAAGGCGCAGAAAGGAG
>BDDC01000091.1:39520-57901 GCA_001662425.1 Chlamydomonas sphaeroides | reverse complement strand
GCCCTCTCCACCAGCTGCTCCAGCCGCCCCTGCAGCGCGTCTAGCTGCTGCTGCTCCGAGGAGCTCAGGTGCGGGAAGGAGGATGGCATTTCGCCGGCGCCGCTCGCGTTGGCCGCCTGCAGGCCGCTGGACAGGTGCTCCAGCATGGATGGGTCGGCCAGCGACGAGAGCTTGATGGCGGCAAAGCCCTGGCCAGGCAGCGTGGCGGCCTGGGGAAGGGGAGGGGGGTGACAACGCAAGAATGGGGGATGAATGTTGGTGCCACCGCTGTGACCGTTGCCGTGCCTGTGTCCTGCTCGTCTGTGCGGTGCGACGAGGCGCCACCTCGCCCCTGGTTCAAACAAGGCGCTCCTGTCGCACCGTGTCAATGGCCTTGATGTATGCGGCCGTGTGGAGCTCCGATACCACCTGCTGAGGCTGGTGGTCCTGGGGGCAGAGCGAGGAGCAGGGGCAGCGATAGCAGGAGCGGAGCTTGGAAGCGGTCCCTCGAGTACCGGTACTGTAAACCTGACCCGAGTGATTCGTCCTCATTGTGTTACGGCCAGAACCTCACCAGGCTCGCGCTGGGCGACAGGGCGGCGGCGTTGGGGTCCTCCTCCGCATAGTCCAGGATAGCGGACACGCCTGGGGAGGGGCAGGGCCAGGTAGGGGCAGCGGACGCAGTTTAGCTGACGGACGCGGTCAAGCGCAGTGTTCGTTCCTAGCGTTCCAGTTCAAGCCCGGTCACGCTTTCCTCACGTACGTACCGTGCGCGCGCAAGGAGTTCATGCAGCCCCACACATCGGCCGCTGCCGAGCCAGCCACAAAGTGCTTGTAGAAGGCGCGGTGCAGCAGGCGTTGCAGGGAAGTGCGGGGCTCCGTGCCGAGGATGGCCTCGCAGTTGCGCACGAAGGGCGTCAGCGAGCAGAGGCGCAGCACCAGCAGCGAGGAAAATAGGTCGTCGGTAGACTGCATTAGGATGGAAGAGAGGTGCATGCAGGGGCGTCGGGTTAGGGGGGGAGGCGGCGAGCGGCAATCCACAAGCTGTCAGTCGGTGACGCCCACCTAGCCCACCTTGTATTCCCAGACGCTGCGATAATCCTGGTGGGAAAGTGTCAGCACAATGAGCGTCAATGCCAGCAGAAACGCGCAGAAACGCCGGCGCCGTTACAGGAACGTGGTCGCACCCGCAACAGGTGCGACCACTCTGCAGCATCTTTCAGCGGGTGGGCATTGTTATTCTAACTTGTCTCAAGTGTGCTCACCGTGAAACTGATCGGGGTCTTGCTGTCGGAATCGACACTGGCCGCGAGCGACGAACGTGGCCGCGACGCCGTCTGCAGCCGTGTGCGTACCACCGACTGCATGTCGATACGTGTGGTGATGCCGGTGCGCCGTGTGGCCATGCCGCGGATGGGGCTGACAGGGAAGCAACAGACGGCGCTTGGCATGCGTCCTTGGCTAGCAGAGGTAGCGGCAATCGTGGTCGACGCCATGTTGAATGCGTGCCACGCCGCGCCACACCACAAATGCGTCGGTGGGCAGAGCGTGGAGGCGCTGAGCGCCAGCGTTCCTGTTGAGCAACCACTGGCCGCGGGGGCACACTAGTGAGTGTAGACAGGCTGTGCTGAGCTGGTAGCTGTGTTATACAACGTCATTGTGTGCAGCTTTCAAGCTCTTCAGTCGGGTAAGACGGTCGTACGTGTGATGCCCAGTAGCTTCTCAGCTCCTTAGTCGCCCAGCCTTGGACGAAGCGATGCATAACCTCTTTGCAGCCCAAGGGTGCATTCAGGGGCTATGTCGGCGCGGGTCAGCGCCCGTCTTGTCCGACACGCCTCACGGGACGCCCGGTCACCAGCGCCGACAAGCCCCTTGAGCGATGGCTTGTTCTACGATGTTTAAAGACAAATTTTGCTATGCCACAAGAGCAAGACGCAGGGGCATGAAAGTACGCAGGGGCAGTTAGTTCGGCCAAGTCAGACGCGACAAGGCAAGAAACATAAGCTTGCTGCATGTATGCCTTCATGTCATTTCGTGTGCATGGTATCGCGGGACTAAACATCTACGGTTTCGCTGCTGTTTTGGGTGTTGCACCCGCCGCTGCCTGCCAGTGCCGACATTCCCCCAAAAACCAACATGCGTATAATTTCAAAACATCAGGCTGCGTGAACAGAGAAGGCGGACGTCCAGTTATCATGCTGGGCGTGCCGCGCACGCCCATGCTCGGATCGCGCGGGAAGGCAGCCGGTCGCCGCCAAGGGCCAGCATTCTCTGCGCGCCATCAACTTGAACGCGGCCGTTGCACAACATGAGCTCACCCTTCAGACATAGCCTCGCCAGACTATGGGATAGTCGCGAATTGAGTGATGTGGAAGTGGTTTTTTTCCTGCCAGCTGGTGGTGATGCTAAGGATGCGGAGCAAAGAAAGCGGCAGGCAAGTGCAGGGGTCTCGCTCCTGTCGACCCGAAGCGCAACATTTGCTGTAACGCCGAGCAATGATGTGCGCTAACCTGAGCGCAGCGTACCGAGGACGCAAATGTTGGCGAAGTATTGCCCGCTCATCGCTTCGTCCTGTCGCTCTCCAGCGAGAAATTCCGCGTTGCCATCGATGCAGCCGGTTCCGTGCTCAACCCCAGCAAGCCGCCGCAGCTCCGTGTGCAGGCAAGTGCACACACACAATATTAGTACATGGATTCTTTGCACAATCCTGCCTGCCCCCTTGTCGCAGCGCCTATCCATTTTGCAGTCGTCCAGACCCGTTGTCCGCCCTCGCTCCGTTTGTCTGCTCGCCCCCAGATTCACAACGAGGCCGAGCTAGGCCCCGTCCGCGACGCGCTCCGCTTCATGTACACGGGCGCTCTGGAGAGCCGCACCTTCTTGGAGGTCCTCACCGTGAGACGCCACGCTCGGGTGCTCGGCATCCAGGGCTGCGTACAGGCAGCGGATGGCCTGATGGCGGAATGTGGGTCGGGCCAGGGGAGGGGAGGGCACGGGTCTGCGGGAGGACGCGACAGGGCACACGAGAGGAGTCCGGTTACTGTTGGGCAACTACGACGACCGGGATGTGGGTCGGGCGGCAACGAGAAGAACGCGTAGGATGTTGGAAGCAGCGGGGGCGGCAGGGATGCGAGTCACCAGGATGTGGGTCGGGGCCGCCCTTGCATGCTCGGTCACACGCAGCACACGACACCGCACTTACCCTACATCAAGCCCACCCACGTTTCCCTGTCCGTCCAAACTTCCCCAGCTGCGCATGGGTGCATGGCTTGCCCCCAAAAGTGGCCACCCAGACCCCAGACCAGACGAACACCGTCGGTCATTATGCGGTTGTAGCTGGGACTATCTGAGGAGTCTCGGGCACGCTAACCTCCGTGCCCTCACCCCACGGGCCGGACGTAACCGCGCGAACTGCCTCCACGGCAGGACCGTGTCTCCTAACACACGCCGCCGCTAACGCACGCCGCCGCTCCTGCCGCTCTAGCTGTTTCGCGGCCGCTTGCGGCGGCCGCTACCATCCCCTCCGCCACCTCCGCCGCCTGGCCCATCGCCGCCCGGCCCATCGCTGCATTGAGTGCTGCATGAACCCAACCCAGCCCAGCCCAGCAGGGGGAAGCCCATGCATGGCAGCTGCGGCGGGGCAGCAGGTCCTGCGCGCGTACACCATCGGGTTCTGGGCATGTGGGTTCATGTGGGTCGGCAGGAGACCGCCTCCAATCCCCCACCGCCCGCTTGACGCGCAGGGCTGCGTGGCGGCCAGGCCCGCGCTCTGGAGCTGTGGGCGTGCGACCACCTGTTCCCTGGCCCCGGCGACGACGCGGCGGCCGCTGGCTTCGCGGGCGTCCTGGAGGCCGCAAAGCAGCAGATTGTGCAGCACTTCGGTGCGTCCGGCGGGTGGGCGCTGCCACGCAGGGGGGGGCGATAACGGTTGCTGCATAGTGTACAGCGCAGGGCCTGCAGGACCCCAAGACCCGCTGCTGTCCCCACGCCGCGCACCAGGCGACGCGCTGGAGGTGCTGTCTCGGCCGGACCTGGAGCGGCAGATGCTGGGCTTGCCGCTGCGGGGCATCGAAGCGCTGCTCGAGGTGGATGGGGTGGCGTGGCGTTTGGCAGTCGAAAAGGCTGAGATTCATCAATGGGTCGGCTCGCAAATGGGTTGGGACCCGAGCCCCCTGTGTCGAATGCCGCGGCCGTCTGCCCAAGCCCCTTCCCCGCTGCCCCTCAGTCGGACTTGTTTGGCACCGACAACGAGTCCAGCGTGATGCTCATGCTGGCGAGGTGGCTAGACGCGAAAGCGCGGCAGCCCAACGCGCCGCAGCGCACCGCCGAGGCGGCACGCCTGACGCGGCTGGTGCGGCTGTGCAGCTGCAGCGAGGGTGCGTGCCACGGGTTGCGCCGGCAGGCCAAGCGCGCCGACGCAGGGCTCCCCGCCCGGCTCCCAACGCCCTTTCGTCGCCATCCCATCCCGCAGCCTACCTCACATTCGTGGTCCCGCGGCTGCCCTGGTTTGCGCTGCGGCCCGAGGAGCTGGCTTATGTGCTGCGGTACGCGGCGGTGAAGGCCGCGGCGCCGCAGTCGGGCGCCACGCAGGGCGCCAGCGGCCGCGAGGCGCTGGCGGGGTGCATGGTGAGGCGGCGGCTGGACCCCGCAGACCCCCCCCCCCGCGCTAACCCCGTAACTGCGGCATCCGGCTGTCCGCGAGGACAAACGGGTACTATGGGGATTGGTAGCCAGCGCTATGACGGGCCTTATTCTTCAGTTGTGAGCGTTATCGCGGACGGCAAGACATAGTTCTTCGGGGTCACAAAACACCCCTATCCTTATAGGCGGCCCCCCCTGGGGCGCATGGTGAGGGGGCGGCTGCGTAGCGGCTGCAGCGTGGGGCGGCCGGAAGGGCGGGCCTTGCAGGTTTGCTGAGGCCCCGCTTACACGGTCCCGACGTCCGCCTGCTCACCCTATGACTGCCGTCCTTTTGTACCCTCGCATGCCCCTGGCCAGTCCGGCGTGTTCGACCTGTCGTGCGCCTGGTACGGCAGCCCCCGCCGCCAGGTGCTGCCGCCGGCCGGCCGCGTGTACTCCTGGTTCCTGGAGCGGGGCGAGCTCATGGCTAGCCTGCGGGCCAACGCGTCGCGCTCGTTCCTGCAGGTGAGGACGAGACGGGTCGGACACGTGGGGCCGGCGCCATGCCGATGTAGTACGATGTCGTACTGTGAGGCTGTGGATCGTAGACGCGCGCACGTTGTGGCACTCGGCGCCGCTGTATGCGCTGTCGCGTGCCGCCGCGCCCCTTGCATCCGCCCGCCCTGGCTCACTGCGGCTGCGAACCCCCCACGCTGCGGCTTGCCCCGCCCCGCAGACGTACTTTGATGCGCCAGGGCCGACGGCCGACGCAGCGGGCGGCCGCAGCGCCTACGTCGTCTCCCGCGGCTTGGAGTGGGGTGAGCGAGGGGGGCCGGGGGGCCAGCCAGCCGAGCGCACGCGAGAGCCGTGGACGAAAGCCTCGGCCTGAGGCATGCGCCCTGCGCCCATCTGCCATGCCCGCTGCCATGCCCCGGCGGACCCATCCACACGTGTCCAGCGAGCCGGGCGGGGGTCGGCTGGCTGCCGCGGAAGCCTGCTCGCAGGCCCCAAGGCAGCCCCCTTGCTTTCTGTTACCTACTCCTGACTCACCCCTCGCAACGCCCTCGCAACCCCCCTCCCAACCCCTCCCACCCCTGCGCCCAGGCGTGCGGCTGCGCGTGGACCGCTCCGAGCCGCGCAACGTGGGCGTTTTCGTCAAGTGCGTGCTGCCGGCGCCGCTGCGGGAGCTGCGGGAGGCGGTGGGCATGGCGGCGCCCATGGCGCGGGTGGTGGTGTTCCGGTGGAAGGGCGGCGGTGAGTCCGGTGGGTCCCGCGTGCAAGGGAGCCAGGGGCAGGGCAAGGTAGGGAGCCGGTGGGCTGCGACTGCGCCATCACTGGGCTTGGACTGCGCCATCGGGCGCTCAGCCAACGGCGCCACGAGCGAGCGACGATACGGCCGCATGGCACGCAACCCCCGTTCCCCCGGTTGGATGTCTTTCTCTGCCCTTCATGTCGCGCACGCCCTTTCCCTGCTTGCTTCAGAGCGCTCCGAGGCATACTCCGTGGAAGCCACCTCCGAGCTGGACGGAGTGGTGTTTGGCAAGTACTCGGGCGTGGTGGAGGCCATCGCGCTCAACCCGGCCCACACGCAGACGCAGGCCTCGCAGAAGCCCGCCGACCCGTGCCCCCACCCGCACCCGCTGGCCACTGCGGCGCCGGGGGGCATGGGTGGCGGAGCGGCGGGCGGAGGCGCGGGCGCGGAGGTGACGGAGGAGGCGCTGGCGGCGGTCTGGTCGGAGCTGATCCACGAGGGTCGCGTGTGCGGGCAGCTGGTGCTGCTGCCGGGGTGAGTGGCAGGGAGAGAGGGACAGGGAGAGGGAGCGGGGCAGCTGCAGATGCTGCTGGAGGAGACTCGCCGGGGGTTGGATCTGGGCACCATGCGCGCTTCCAAGACGACGGTGAGGGGCGGGGGAGCTTCAGCGGAGAGGGCGGGCGTGAGCGGTGAGCAGCTATGCGTGCGACGCAAGCCATGATGCGTCGGGCAGCGTCACGGGCGCAGCAAGGAGCGGCTACCGCCGCCGCCGCGGTGCGGGTGGCAGGAGGGGCAGGACGCGCGTGAGGGTGGGCGACGCAGGCGGGGTAGCTATGGAGGCAGGCAACCTGCTCCAGAGGGTAGCTGGTGCTGTTGGGGCGGACCATGCCTCCACTCCCAGGCACTGGCTGCGGGCCCAAGGGGCGAGGGCGGAGGCCGGCGCTCAGCGCGAGTGGCTGCCGCTGCGGTCGGTGCAGAGACAAGCGCTTCCATGACAGATATCTGATTGGGGGTGCGATGTATGAGGTGACCTTGCCGTTGTCCATGCGGCTCCATTAGGGCAGGTGTTACGGCCGCAACTGTGGGACGCACGGACCCGAGCAGCCAGCAGGGCGCTGCAGAAGCGCACATGCTGAACACGGCGGAAGCCGGGGCGTGTCGGCGCGCCGTGCGTGTGGTGTGGGGAACTCTGAACTTCACAGCAGGTCTTGAGAGTCCACCGTGACCGGTGATTATGCGAGGGCAGTTCCGATACCTGCTGTTGCAGGCCAGCAGCTCGCCGTGGCAACGTCGTTCTCACCCGTTGCGTCCTTGAGCGCTGTTCAAGTCACCTGCAGGCGCCCACCGACGGCGATAAAGCCAGGCTATGCACGCGCGCCATGGTTGACGTGCTGCGAGGGGGGAGTGGCGCGCATCTCCCCCCTCGCAGCACGTCAAGCATGCATTGCGATACCCCACGCGGCCCGCCGCCCCGCACATCAACACAACCAGCGATGGGAGCGCAACTCAACTGTCCAGTGTGCCACGCAGCCTCCCTCAGCATCAACGCAACCTGCCCGTCTCTACTCCAACCCCAGCCCTCCAGTCGTCACTCTGCTCCTCCTGCGCCTCCCCTGCTGGCCGCAACGAAGCGAACCAACCAAACAGCCGCACACGCCGCCCGTCCTCCAGGCCTACCCGCCGCCCCGGCACGCAGCCGCCAGCCCCACCCCGACTCCCGGCCAGGCTCTTGATGTTAATCTGGCCATCTAGCGCAGAGCCCCTCACTCACTCGACCACCATGTGTGGTCGCGTGGTGACCTTCGTTCCCGCAAGCCGAGCCGCCCCAGCAAGCCGCTAGCTGTCGTAGCTCCCGCACCGTAGCTCATGCACACACGCAGCCCCAGCGAGCCGCCGAGCCCCGCCGCGACTCGCTCGCGCCAACCCGCTGGCTCGGAGGCTGGAAAGCTCGTTCTACGTGGGTAGCCCCTGCCTCGCTTAATCCACCACCATGGTTGCGTTGTGCGCCTGCAACCAGGGCGCCAGCGCCAGCAGCAGCCGCTGCCGCAGCGCCCGCACCGCGTCGTTGCGCCCCGCGCCGCTGCTGCCGCCGCCGCCACCGCCGCCGCCGCCGGCGGCCGCGTGTGTGCCGTTGCCGTTGCCGCTGCTGCTCGCGGCGCCGCTGGCGGCGGCAGCCAGCGCGGCGGTGGGGGCGAGGTCGCCGCTGGCGGCAGCCGCGGCCAGCTTGCTGGGGTTGAGCAGCCGCACCTGGGGCGGGGTGGCGAGCCGAGGACACATCAGCACCCTGCTGAGGCAGGCCGGCGGGCTGCAAGGCAGGCTAGCCCGCCTGCCATGCCCTCGCGAGGGCGTCCCGCCCTGTGCCAGCGCGAGTGATGCGTTCCATGATGCAAGCAGCATGCGATAGCGTGGTAGCATATGACATCAGCCAACGCACGACGACACCCGCCTTGGCCACCACGTCGACGCCGCGGTCCGAGAAGGCCGCCGCCTCCACGCGCGGCGCCAGCAATCCCTCCGTCTCCACAGCGCCGCTGCCCAGCAGCGCCCCTCGCAGCTCCTCCAGCTCGGCCCCCAGCTGCCCGTAGTCGGACGGCCGCAGCCGCAGCCGCAGCTGCAGCGACAGCGGCGCGCGCGACTGCATCCAGGGCGGCCGGTTGAGGCCTGGCGCGGAGGGCGGGCGGGGGCGCCTGCGGGTCAGGCACGGCTGGCGGCGCTATGTGTGCACGGCCGCTGGGCAGACACCCTTGCTTGTGTGCCTGCGCGCTCGGCGGCCGCCGGGCTCGCTTGTTGGGCGCCGCTCCCGCCCCTGCTCCGTGCGCACCCCGGCCGCTGCGGCTGCGGTTGGTGATGGCCATCTCGGACAGCGCGCGGTTGGGGATGGCCACCTGCAGCACCGCCAGGGGCCAGGGCCACAGAGCGAGTGGGCAGGCACCGCAGCGGCAGCACGTCGTGAGATGGCCCGCCCGCACCGGCCGGACCTGGCCCGTGCATGGAGCGTGGCTGGGCGCCCTCCCCAACTAACCCGGGCTCGCGCGTCCTCCCTCACAACGAAACCTCCTCCCCAAAGTAACTCCTCCTGCCCCTCCCCCATGCATCTCCCCCTCTGCCCGCACCGCGCTGCCGTCCTCCAGCGCCAAGTGCGTCCTCAGCGCCGCCACCTCCACCACCTCGCCCGTGTAGGTGGCGGTGCCGCTGGTGACGGTGATGGTGTCGCCCACACGGAAGGGCCGGTCCATGTACTGGCGGCAGCGGTGGGAGGAGGGGCGAGCGGGAAGGAGGGGCGAGCGGGTCAGGAGCGGTGCAAGAGCGGGTGGGGCAAGAGCGGGACGACGCAGCGAGCTTGCGGTCAGGATGTGCGGCGGTGGCATCAGCAGGAAGGCGCGTTAGTTTCCGGCTGCTGATTCAACCATTCGCGCTCTCCACACCCAAACCAAGGCCCCTGAGCATACAACATCAGCGGGCCGGCGACAGCGGGCTCACGGCACGGCACACCGCGCAACCTGAAGCCTGCCGCGTCGTGCTACCGCCCTCGCGCTTGCCCCTCCCCCCTTCCCCCACGCGTCGCCCGCCCCCCACACCCCACCACTGCTCCACCCCACATGCGCACCATCTGCACGCCGCTGACCGCGTTGGCCAGCAGCTGCTGCGACGCCAGCCCCGCCACTACGCTGCCCCAGCCCGTCACCACCAGCAGCGGCCGCACGTCCAGCCCCACCAGCCCCGCCACCAGCAGCGCGGCGGCCAGCACCACGGCCCACGTAGCCACGCTGCAGGGAACGGGCCGCGGGGCCGGGGGAATGGGGTGCAGGGTCCGGGGCTTGTCGACCGCCGCAGCCGGCAGCCGGCTTCCCGGTCTAGACCAGGCCCATCGGAGCCGCCGGCATGAGCCTCAGCTGCATTCAAGCTCGACCTGGTGTGAACCCGGGGCGTCCAGGGCCGGGGGCCGGGACGGGCGGCACGCTGCCGGCGCCCTCAATCGCACGACACTGCTGGAGAGCGGCCGCATGCCAGCGGAGCCCGTGTGTGCTGCAGCCGAGCGCTTCCTGGCAAGCGCCCCGGCGCGGACGGCCCCGGCCCCGGCGCTACATACCTGTTGAGGGGCGTGAGGATGCGTTCCAGGTCCTGCCGCCCCTGCGCCGTCTCGTGGCTGCGCATCAGGAAGCGGCCCAACGCCACGTCCTTCCACGACAGCAGCACCCAGGCACTGGCGCGGGCCAGGAGCAGGGGCACGGCTCAGGCAGGCGGTTGGGCCCCGCGCCCTCATGTGGAGTAGAATGGGAGTCGCCAGGGAGGGTGCGGCAGGTGCGGCCGGCGGTGCCTGCCGAGTGCCCTGACCGCGCCGACCGCCGCTCCTCCGGATGTCGCCTGCCTCGCTGCCTGCCTGCTTGCCTTCCTGCCTGCCGTCTTTCCAACCGGGCCCCCTCCCTTCCGCCCCTCACCCAAACACCACGAGTAGCACCTCGTAGCCCCGGGCCAGAACGGCGTCCAGTCGGGCCAGGCCGGCCTTAAGGGCCACCAGCGCCTCGGACAGCCGGCCTGGCGGCGTGCGGCCCGGGGGATGGGGGCGTCGTGGCGGTGCTCGTGAAGAGGCAAGCAACACGGTGCATGACGCTGACGCGAGCGAGAGCCAAGGCTCTCCATCGGCAGGGCACGGCCGTCGTCTCACAATCGACCCGGCCGTGAGGGCTAGCACTAGCACGCCGCCGCCGAGCCCACCTCGCCACAGCTCATCCACGGCGTGGGGCCTTCCCGCCGCCAGCAGCGCGCGCTCCGCCAGGCCCTGCGAGGCAGCGCAGGGCACGCGCTCTCGCAGCGAGCAGCGCCAGCAGCCCCTGCTGTGCCGCAGCGCGGTGACCGCAGCATGCCAGCGCGTGTCGTCAAGGCCTTCGGACCCGCAGGCGCAGCGCGTTTGTCGCCTCCGACCCTTTTTGCCAGCCCCCACCCGGGTGCCGCCACGGCCGCTGCCCCAACAGGACCCTGGCGGCCGGACCCCAGGAGGCCCTCAGCCCGCCACAGGGCCGCAGCCCACCTGCACGATGTTGGCCAGGCTGCGGGCAATGTGTGTGATCGTGAAGGCCGTCAGGGCGGCCTTGCTGGGGGCGCTGGCCGCTCCAGGCAGCAGGTTGGCTAGCTCGCGGCTCAGGGAGGGCCCGCCGCTGCGGCCGGCGATGCCTGCGCCGGCCGACACCTCCTGCATGCAACAGACGGGCGGTGCGAGGGCAGGGGCAAGGTTGACGCGCGTTCGCGGTGGCCAGGTGCTAGCGGCCGCGCCTCGCTCGTGGTGAGATTGTGCGCACCTCACGCGCGTTCTTCTCCAGGCGCGACAGCCAGCGCTGCAGCAGCCACAGAGCCAGCAGCGGCAGCCCCACGTGCAGCGCAACCTCGCGCGCGGCGTAGCCGAGGGCAGCGGCCGCTGGCTGGGCCAGCGCTAGCACGTTGGGGTCAGGAGGCACGCCGGACGGCTCAGGTGGCAACAGATGCACGCCGGGTAGGCTTGCTGCGGCCGTTCCCGTCGCGGGGACGTGGGCTGTTCGTGAGGCTTGAAAGACCCATGGGACGTTCCTTGTCTGTGGCACCCTCGGCCGCGGGCATGGCCTGGAGGCTTGCCAAGTACATGATGAGCCGCAATGCGCTCGCTCAAACCCCAGCGCCGTGCGTGGCGTGCGGGTTGCGAGCATGACGTCTTTGTGCAAAGGTCGCAACCCGAGCCCGCAGTGCACTGCTGCAGTGATCGAAGAACCTGAAAGAACAGCTTGGTTGCAATGCAAGACACGATCGCGCCCCAATGCCTGCTGACTTCGCGAGCGAAGCTGCGCCCATGCAGCACCTCCCAACTGACGAAGGGTTTTCGTGCACGCCTGATCACACCCAGCCGATACACACTAGACGATCACGAAGCTTTATTTGTGGCAGGTTACGTGAGCCCTTCAATACAGAACCATCGCGCGTTAAGGAACTGACTTGACACGACCCTAAGTCCTTGATCGCAGAAAGAGGCATATCTAGTGCGTAGGTTTGGTCTAACGAGACTTGCTTCAGCTGCGCCAGCCATCGCGGAACGAAATGCCGCTTCTAAACAAGAACAACAAGAAGGAGTTGAATTGTATAGAGGACCTCGTTGATGCAAAGATATTCGTCAACCCCCAGCGTGCTGCGGAGCTGCAGGTGGGAGTTCCCATTCGTGCCTACCTCCGGCAGCATCCTTGTCCAAGTCGGCAGGCCCAACCGGGCCCCACATGAGTTCTGCACGCCTCGCCGCTCTCGCCACCTGCGCGGCATGCGCGGCGAGGCTGGGTCTTACACGACAGCACGCGCCTTACGCTGGTCTCCCCTTTCCCCCCGGCATTCCTCGTGTGCCAGGCGCTGCACCAGCACTTCTGGTCGCCCACAACCCCCTTCTACAGGGAAGACCCCTTGCCCACGCTGCTGTGCCTCAACATCAGCCCAGTCGTGGAGCAGGCGCTGCGCAGCGTGCCGGCCTTCCGGGTGCAGGTGCGGGCTGGGCCGAGCGGCGCGCCGCTGGCCCTGCGGTGCCTGGCTAACCACGACGGCGCCGGGTCGGACGCCGGCCGCAGGTCGAGCGCATCACGGATGACAAGGAAAGCCCCGAGTACAAGGAGCACAGCAAGCGCTTCCTAAAGCTGTTCAGCGAGAAGAGCATCAAGGATGCCAAGGTGGCGGCCGTGGTGCACGAGCTGCGCAGCACGGTGAGGCAGGTGTACGGCAGAGGGCCGCCCGCTCCGTCCGTACCTCGGGTACGGCAGTGCCTCTGTGCGCCATGCCGCAGATAGCGTGTTGTAGCCCTGCACACCCTGCCCCTCAGCGTTGTGGGCTCGCCCCATGTCCCTTGACCGACCGCCGCCGGCCCCTCCGTGGCGGCTATGGTGGCCACAGGACGAGGAGCTAACGCTGTTGGACCGCCGAGTGACTGCTCTGTCCATCCTGGCGCAGGTGGGTTTGAAGAGAGCCTGTGATTCAGGCGGGTTTTGCCCTGGCCAAGCTGCCTGCGGCTTCTCCACCGTGCTGCCTGGCCCTGTTGTGCTGACTGCTTCGCGACCCGGCCGCAGCTCCCGGTAATCGCCGTCGCCACGGCCTCGCCCGCGCCTCTTGACGCGGCGGTCAAGATCACGGGAGGCACGTGGCCGGTCTTCTTCGCACCGCACCCGGAGGACTGCAAGCTCATGGTCGATGTAGGTGTCGACCGCCGCCGACCCACATGAGCGATGTCGCCAGCTGACGCTTGCTTGAAAGGATAGCACAAATCCGTGATGAAGCTACATAAGATCTATGACAAGTTATTCCTGTCTAGTGTTGCAAGGGCACTAGGGCAGCAAGCGCACGGTCGACGAGGGGTTGCCTGCCTGCTGCCACCCTAGTGGCTAGCTCGCGCGTCAAGGCCTGCAGGCGCGGGAGCGGCTGTGCCACGCCACGCCACGCCACGCCAGAACGTGCCACAGAGCCGCCGCCGGCAGGCCCCCAGCCGCCTGAACCCGGGCCTCCGTATCCCACGCCGCACACCTGCCCACGCCGCGCACCGGCCCTGCCGCAGTGGTTCACGTGCGTCATGCCGCGCGTGCGCGCCCTCACGGACGCGGTCAAGGCCGACCTGGAGCAGCGCACCGCGCACCTGGCCAAGGTGGGCTTGCTGTGGGCCCCAGCGCCCGCGCACCGACCCGCCTCCGGATGCGCACCAACCCACACCCCGCACCCTTCTGGTTGTAATTGGAAACCCACACCCCGCCGGCCTGCAACGCCGGACAGCGGCCTGCAACGCCGGACAGCGGTGGGCGGCTAGCGCTGCTGTGTGCGCCGTGGGACCGTGCCTGCGGCTGGGACCTCGCCTAGTCCAACCCGCCACCCTCACAACGCGCTCCCCGCCAGGTCAACCTGCCGCTGCACTTCACCAAGCGGGCCACCGTGGCGCTGGTGCCGGGCGGCGTGCTGGCGGTCAACATGCTGGGTGCGTGGCGGGGAGGGGTGGGAGGGGGTAAGGGCCTTGCCGCCTGCCTGGTTTGGCACGGCACGCTGGCCGTCGACACGCCGGGCCCTGGGCGCTGGCGCTGCGCTGGGTGGCAGAGCTGGCGGATCAGCATGCGGGGTGCGTCGCGGGAATGGAAGGGCTGGCCGGCCCCTGGGTCAGAGCGGGCCCTCGCATTGCAGCCTGGACTGGCTTGAAGGGCCGTCAGCAGCATGCGAGGGCGTGGGCTACACTCGCCCGATCTCGGGTTTGCCCGGGGCCGGGCCCATCGGGAGAGCTCTGCTTGGCAACGCCGCAACGGCAGCGGTCGTCATTGAGTGGCGCATGGGAGCGTTTGGCGTGTTCATCAAAGCCAATAAGGTCTATCGAGTTGATGAGTCGACGTATATATAGCACTTGCACAATACACGAGTGCTCGTGTTGATGCTGAACACCGCGCCGCCTGCCGCGCTGCCGCGCCTTGCCATGACAGGCACGCTCCGGCTGATGGCCAACATCCTGCAGGTGGGTGCATCGCACTGAGACCGCTGGGCGCTGAGCTTGGCCGCATACGGGCCCCTGCTCGCGCTGCGTTGGCACGCGCCGTACCGCTCTCACGGACATGCGGCCAGCGAGCGCGGCCCCCGCCCGACCACGGCTTGTGTCATGTGACCCCTCCTCCCCATCACTGCAGCGCCCTAGCGGCCAACTACCTGCCCTGTTGGCCTTCTGCCCAAGCAAGCGCGCCGTCCTGCCCCGCCCTGCCGCCCTGTCCCTCCCGCGCCTCCGGCAGTGCGTGGGCATGCGCGGCGACACCGCCAGCACCAAGGCGGTGGGCATGCTGGGCGCCAAGAACGCGGTGCTGGTCAACGCGGTGGACTGCCTGGGAGACGTGTACGCCTTTGCCATCTTCGCCACCGTGCTGTCCGACCTCAACGTGAGGCCGGGCCCGCAGGGATGGCGCCTGGGCCGCAGGGATGGCGCCTGGGCCGCAGGGATGGCGCCTGGGCCGAAGGGATGGCGCCAGGGCACGGAATCATGCCACAGGGGGTCATGCAGCAGGGAGGTGGCGCGGTGACGCGGCAGGCGGCCCGACGTGCTCTCCCAGCTCAACGGCGAGGCTGCACGAAACGGCGGCGTGGGCAGCTGGCGACGCGCCGGTGCCGCCCGCTCACGCCCGGTGCCATGCCTGGCCCTGCCCCCGCAGACCGCCAGCATGTCTGCGGCGCTAGAGAGCATGACGGTGGTGGACGGCCTATTCCTGGGCTCCATGTGCGTGGTGACGGGCACCATCGCAGCCATCAGCGCAGCCATGACGCGGCCGCAGCTGGTGCGCTCGGCGGCAGCCTTCCTGGCCAGCGCGCAGGTACGGCAGGATACGGCGGTCGGTGGAGCAGGGGAGGCGCGCGCGCGCGCGTCGGGGCGTGTGGGCCTGCCCGCGAGGTGCGGCTTGCGTAAGGGGCGCGCAGGACTGAGCGGCACCGCCTCCCGACGTTGAGCCTGCCTGTCCCTTGGCCCTGCGCCAGATCATGCACACGCTCAACCCGGACATGCGGCGCACCAACGAGAAGCGGGTCAAGAAGAAGAAAGACAAGAAGGTGCGGCTTGCGGCCGGTGGGGGGGGCACGAACCGTGGCGGTCGCGGCGGTGTGGTCGCTGTGTCTTTGGGCCCTTCCCGCACTGCGCGCCACCACGAAGAAATGCTGCCGAGTTCGCCGGCCCTGCGTGCTCCGTCCGCGCAGAAGGGCAAGAAGGGCGGCGAGGGCGAGCCGGCGGTGCTGCTGCGCGCGACCGAGGTGGAGGCGGCGGGCGAGGCGCCGAACGAGGGCAAGAAGGGTAACAAGGGGCGGCGCTCGAGCGACGGCACGGGGGCGATTGGCGCGCGCGGTAACGTGGCCGCGCGCGAGGCCGCGGCCGCGGCGGCTACGGCCGCGGCGCCGGACGAGGACGGCGGCGCCGCGGCGGCGGTGGGGGCGGAGGCGGGCAAGACGCCCAGCAAAGCCGAGGTCAAGGCGGCGGAGAAGGCGCGGGAAAAGGAGCTCAAGGCGGCGGCCAAGGCGGCCAAGGCGGCGGAGAAGGTAGGGTGCTGGGTTGTGACGCTCGGTCCAGCCAAGGCTGTCGCGCGATGGGGCGCTGCCGGCCGCCGTCAGGGCAGATTCGTGCCCGGACGACGCCGCTGCTGTCCTCCCAGCCAACCCCGCTGCCCGCACACCAGGCCGCCAAGAAGGAGGCGGAGGCTGCGGCCAAGGCGGCCAAGAAGGAGGCCAAGCTGGCCGCAAAGGCCAGCGCCAAGTCCGCCTCCTCGCCCTCGCCGCCGCCGCTGCGGGCGCCGCCGCCGCCGCCGCTAGAGCTGGTGCCGCTGCTGCTGCCGGAGATGAAGCTAGAGTCGGTGCCGGAGGAGGCGACGCCGACGCCGACGCCCGGCGCCGCCAACGCGCCGGGGTGGGTGGGTTCACCGGGCGCGGCGGCGGGCGGCGGCGCCGGCCAGCCGCGCTGGTACCCCCGCAACATGCTGTACTCGCCGCAGCCGTCGATCGGGGCGGCGGAGGATGCAGAGGAGGCGGACGCGAGCGAGGAGGAGGAGGGCGAGGGCAGCCGGCGCGGCTCGGACAGCAGCGGAGGCACGGGGCCCAGCGGCGGCAGCGGCGGGGACCCCGAGGCGGACGCGTACGGGCAGCGGGTGGCGCTGCGGCTTCAGGCCTCCATGGACCGGGGGGCGCGCATGGGGCTGGACGAGGACACGCGGTGAGCTACTGGGCTGGGCGAGGAGGGTTATGGAAAACTAAAGCGAAGCCAGAGGTACAAGCCTGCGAAAACGAGTATTCACTAAGGTTGGCGCGAGAGGGGCGGGCGGGTTTGGGCGGTGTTGCCTGGGGCCCGATGAGGGCGCCGGGTGGTGGCTAGGTGGGTGGGTGAGTGGGGTGCGGTGGCAGGAGCGGGCGGGTTGCAGCGGCGCGAGCATGCGCGGGGTTGGGCAGGGAGGGATATCCTCGAGGGCAAGGCCAGGGCGGATGGGTAAGCGGCCGGGTGAGCGCGCACGGGTGAGCGCACTCTCCTTACTTGCGCTCCTGCACTCCAAAGCCCGAGGCGCTTCCGTGGGCCACGCTTGGAAGGTGCGGGCCATGAGCCGGCGCGCCACTGCTGCCAACCGCTGCACCAACCGACGCCGCCCCCCCCGCCGGCCCGAGCATGCCCTCCCGCCGCAGGATGGCGCTGTGGGAGATGCTGGCGCTGGAGGATGAGGAGGTGTACGGCAAGGAGGCGGTGGCGGCCGCGGAGGCGCAGGAGGCCCGAGAGGAGCAGGAGCTGGAGCGGGCCACGCCCTGAAGAGGGCCCGGGGCCCGCGAGGCCGTGTGGCCGCCCTGTCCTAGCTCGCCCAGGCCGCGCGTGCGGCGGGCGGCGGCAAGCGTTCGGGGGTGCAGCTCGCATAGAAACGGCGGTGATGGGCGCCGAGGGCTGCGGCGGCTGTTGCGTCACTGCAAATGTGTAGATAGCTGGAATAGAGGTTCAGGTGTCTGCCGGCAGCCCGCCGCGAAAGGCGGGCCGCTGCGGGGGCCGGATTGGCCCCAGTGTGTCGTGGGTCAAAGTCTGTGGGTCCGTGTGTCATGTGTGTTTCTCATCTTGTGATCATCGCGTTCGTTTGCGGCAGCGATGCAGCGTGTGCTTGACGCGGTTGTCGCATTACTGCTGTACGGTAGAGCATGCTTGGTACGACGCTACGGCTGGCTCAGACATGGCCCTCTGCGGCATGGGTGACAACCCCTGCGCTGCGCCACGGTATGTATGGCTCGTTGGGCCACGGGCCAGCCTGCGCGCCTTCCTGGGGAGAAAGCTGCGGCCGCCTCTGTAGCGCGTGCTGTGGACAAGGAAGGCTAGGAATGCCTGACTCGACTGCAAGGTGACGCTTGACAACGACGCGAGCGAACTGCAGAATGCCGAACGCCAAACCAGGGGAGACGAGGCACGACTAGGCGCACCCCGCCCGCTGCAGGAGCGCCGGCCCAGGGGAGTCGGGGAGAGTTCCTGCCCCTAGTTCCTGCACCAGCCGAATCGCAGGCCAGGCGACGCCAGCGTACCTAGATGCACTGGCGCGATGTCTTGCGTGTGATGGGTCACATCCATCGCACTGGCTTGCGGCGGAATCTGTGAACTGCTGTGAAGCACGGGCAAAGGGCAGCGCTGTCAACCACCTGCCTGCCCGATCGTTTCGCATTCGGCCCCACATACGGGCGCAGCTCACAGCGATCTACCAATTAATACCTATGACATTGCGCAACATATGAACAACGTGTTCGCGCGCCGCTCCAGGCGTCCTTACCTCGGCATCAAGGCGGGCATGGCTCGCTGCCCCAAACCGGAACGTGACATCGCACACATCTAGTGTTGAGAAAAATATATCTAGCTCTGGTGCTCGCGTTCTCGGCGCGGGGGCGTGCCGGCAACAATGCCGCTCTTCAACAAGGGCAACAAGAAGGAGATCAACACAATCGAGGAGCTTGTAGATGCTAAGGTTTTCGTAAACTCGCATCGCGCAGCGGAGCTTCAGGTACGCCTGTTCGGTGTGCAACCCTGACGC
>BDDC01000091.1:5378-35601 GCA_001662425.1 Chlamydomonas sphaeroides | reverse complement strand
AAGAAGAGGAGGAGGGGGAGGAGGAGGAGGAGGAGGAGGAGGAGGGGGAGGAGGGGGAGGAGCGCAACGGCGCTGAGCCCCAGGCGGCTGCCTACGCGGAGCGGGTCGCCCTTCGGCTGCAGGCATCCCTGGCACGGGACGAGCACATGGGGCTGGACGAGGAGACGAGGTGAGCTGGGCGGGCTGCAGGGATGGGGGGCAGCGAGGGAGGCTGCATGGTACGCGTGTGCGTCCCTCTGTGCGTGAGGATTGGTGGGCTGGGTGGGCTCGTGGGCGCCCGCTAGGTGGGTATGTGGGTAGGCCCGTGCCCTCTCTTTTTTCAACAGGTCAGATAGGCCAGGAACAGGCCATCTGCCTGACCTTTGTTTCGAGACCGCGTGACGATGAAAGTAGTGCGCATTGAGATGCTTGCCTTGTTCCGCACACTCACCCTCAGGCTGGCGCTGTGGGAGGGCCTGGCGATGGACGAGGAGGAGCTCTACGGCGCGGAGGCGGTTGCCGCCGCGGCGGCGGAGGCGGAGGCCGAGGCGGAGGCGGTGGCAAAGAAGGCATGATGAGGTGCAGCAGGTGCAGACTCCGGCCCGCACTGACCGCCAGCGGCGGAGGCGGCAGCCCTCGAGTTGAGCACGGGTCCCAAGCGAGAGCTGCAGCTATGCTCTGTTCGTTAATGAGCCAGAGTGTGCATGGGCGGGTGTGCTCGGCTTTTAGAACAGCAATTGAGGAAGGCGCTTCTTGTGGATGTGTTCCAGTGTTAGGTAGAACAGAACTGTGTGTGTGGCGGCCGCTGGCTTGGAACACATCATGTTGGTGGTGCGGTCGAGGCCACGCATGGCTAGCGTTGCCAACCTATGCGACCGTCTGCCGGCTCACGGGCGAGCACGGTGGCAGGGCGCCCGCCCTGAGGCGCAAGCCACCGGGCGGTGACGGCGAAGGGGGTGGCGACGGCGGCGGCGAAGGGCCGGGGCTGCGCCGGGGCACGTACGGCCGGCCGAGCTCTGGAGGGGGGGCCGGGCCGGGCCCTCCGCTGGCAGCGCCGCCGCCACCGCTGCCGGGCCTGGCGGCGCTGGCGGTGGCGGCGGGGATGGAGGCCGCGGCAAGTGGCCAATCTTGGCCTCTGGCAGCTCCAAGCGGAAGCGTAGTGGTGTTGGGACCTGAGTTGGTGGCGAGGGCGGGCCCTGCCTCCTCCCCTGCTTGGCTGGCTTGGCGGCGGCTGTTGCGATAGCGACCATAGGCGCGTGCGTGCGGCCATGCCCAGGTGAAGGGACCAGGGGTCGCCTCCCAGCTAAGTGCCTGCACTATGACGTACCGTACGGCGAGTCGATAGGGTGGTGGGCAGGTGAAGGTGGGAGCTTCACCCCTGTTCCGTGCCGTTACTTGGTTATGGGCCTTGCACCGGCAGTCGGCAGAGCTTTTTGTCAAGCTGCGAAACCCAAGGCCACGTCCGTACGGACGTAGTTACCACGTTCCACCGACAGGCCGCAGAACCCCGCGCTACTTCCTTCGCCATGCGCATGTTGTTTCAAGCCGTGTGTGCAGGGTGCCTGGCCGAGCGACACCAGACCAACTGCTGGTTCGCGAGTGGCCGACTTCGGCCAGCTCCTCGCGTCCGAGCCGCCGGCGATCCCGACACCATCGGGTTCCTGCTACTGTAACCGCGACATTGCCGCATATACATACTCGCTCTGTTCTGAGTGATTGAGCTGCGTTCCCCCGCGTTCGGTGTGACGCAGTTCGCAAACATGCCGCTGCCACTCGGCAACAGGGACAGCAAGAAGGAGGTCAATGCCATTGACGAGGTCGTAAGATCAAAGATATTCGTCAATCCTAAGCGCGCCGAGGAGTTGCAGGTGCGCGAGGCCCGATGGTCCGGTTTGCATCCTCCCTTTCGCATGGTCCGATTTGCGCGCCTTCAGGCACTAGCCCAGTCGGTCACCGCCCTTGCACGCGCTGCTTGTGACCCTGTGCGTCTGCCAGAACCCCTCCTGCCGCACTCGGTCGGCCCCTGCTGTGGGGCCCCGACTCTGTCCACATCCTTGCCGTTCGCAGCCACCACTGCTACTGCCGCACACGCGCCAGCCCGGGCCGAGTGTGCGGGCATCCCTCCTGACATTCGCCAAAAGACGAGAAACGCGAACGAGGGACTAAAACCCAGGCCCACGCGCCAACCTTGGGCCTCGCCGCAACGGAGCCAGCGCCCGCTCCACGCCAGCTGACACCGCCCGTACCAACACGCCCCCGGCCCGCCCCCGGCCTCGTTCCCGCCCTGAATCGCCGCTGGCCTCGCCCTCGGCGCAGGCGCTGCACCAGCGCTTCTGGGCCCCCGACTGGGTGCTGCAGCTGGAGGACCCCCTGCCCACGCTGCTGTGCATCAACGTCAGCCCCCATGTGGAGCAGGCGCTGCGCAGCGTGCCCGGCTTCCGGGTGCAGGTGCGGTGCCAGGCCGCACACGATGCTATCGCACTGCTGCCCTGTGGCCCTGTGCGGCCCCGCACCCGTGCCACCGCCCGGCCCTGAGCTCATCTCCGGGAGCTGAACCTGGTCATAAATACAGCGCTTTCTAGGAAGGCGGCACGGTACAAGGCAGCACAGCCCTTGCCTGCGGCGCTGTGGCTTGCAGGCGTCCGTGCCTCCTGGTCAAAGCGGCATTGCGGCATCACATACACCTGTCACAATCCCGTCCCTTGACTGGGCCCCGCTAGCTAGCATAGCACCTACCGATATATATCACCGTGTGGTGTGGCCCGCGTCCTGCCCGCGCGCGGCCGCACTGCAGGCCCACAACTACGTCGATGACCGGGACCACATGTACTTTAAGACGGATGAGAAGCGCTTGCTCAACCACTTCACAAGCCTGAGCCTGGCGGAGGACAGGGTGGCGGCCGTGATCCACGAGCTGAGGAGCAAGGTGCGGGAAGGCCGGAATGACATGAACACGCGGGGTAGTGAGCCGCACGCACGCATGCCGCGGTGCTCCGAGGGCGCCAAGGGCGTAGATAGGCTGCAATGGCATAGACGGCCTCCCCTGGGCCCGGCGGCACCGGGTGCTACGCTGCCACCGCCGCAGCGCTAGGCGCGCCCGCGTCCTGCGTGCGGCCTGCCGTGCACGCCAGAACAAGCCGCCGCCCTGACGCGGCATGTGTTCGTTGGCTCTGGCCGCGCCTCGCAGGACGAGGAGCTGACGGCGTTCGACCGCCGCGTCACGGCGCTGGCCATGCTGTCGCAGGTGCGGCGCAGGCGCGGGGCGCCAGCCGCGTGTGTCGCCGAATAACGGACGTCTCCCTCCCTGCAAACGCACGCATGCAGCGGCGGCGCCTGCCGCAGGGCTGGGCTGGCGCTGCGGCGCGAGCGCCTCCTGCCTGGAGCTCCTTTGGGCCGTGCGTGCGGCTGCTGCCGGCTGCTGGGCCAGTCGTTGTCGCGTAGCCTGCACGGCTGCATCCCTCCCTCCCTCCCGCCCAACGCCGCCGCAGCTGCCCGTCATCGCCGTCACCACCACCACGCTGGCGCCCCTGGAGGCGGCCCTGGCTGTCACGGGCGGCACGTGGCCGGCCTACTTTGCGCCGTACCCCGAGGACTGCAACCCCATGCTCAAGGTGCGGGAGGGAGGGACGGGAGTGCAGCACCGCTACAGCCAATGACCTCGGAGCAGTTGCGGTAGGAAGGGTGGGGCAGCCCCATGTGGGCCAGGTAGGGCTGCGCGGCCAACACCGATGACGTCGGAGCCCCCCCTGCTCGCACGCAGTGGATCGCGGGCGCGCTACCGCGCGTGCGCGCCCTCACGGCGGCGGTCAGGGCCGAGCTGCAGCAGCGTACGGCGCGCCTGGCCAAGGTGGGACTCGCGCGGCTCCGTTTCCCTAGCTCCGGCCCCGCCATCGCACCCTACGGCAACAACGTCCAAGTGTTCCCTGCTGCCATTGCCGCGTGCCAAACCCTGGGGCAGGGTGCCGCAGCCCCGGGAGCGCTGCGTGCCCCGGAATGAAGCTTTGAGCGCCTCATTGCCCACTCCCCGGTGCCGTCACGCCTTCATAGCACCCGACACACCCTCCCAGTGCATGTCATAGTGTACAATGCAGTGTGCGCTGTCAACCCTCGCGCCGTCAGATCAACCTGCCCGTGCACGTTGCTAAGCGCGCCAGCGCCGCGCTGGTGCCGGGCGCGTGCGCGGCCGTCAACATGCTGGGTGCGTGGCGGGGAGGGGTGGGAGGGGGGAGGCAGGGGCGCGCGGGCCCTTGTGGGCCAGAGCGGTCGGCATGCAGTCCACAGCTGGGGGCGTTGGCGCCTGCCGGGTACTACATGTTGGGCTTGGGCAGACGCATGTTGGGTGCTGCGACAGCAGGGGTGTGATCCCGTGGGTCGGAGCGGACCCTGGCTCGCAGCCTCGTTCATTCGGCACGGAGGCGGCCGGCATGCTGGGTCGGTCTGGTGGGGTAGGTGGTGCACACGGCGGTTTTCCAATCGCCAGCGCGGCCCGGCGGGCGGATGCACCTCGCCCAGTTTGAATTGGTTGGCAGTGGGGCCTGGGCCGGCGCCAACCCACCGCTAGATGTACGACAGCAGACTGCTGTACGCCGCGCACCGCACGGCCCTGCCTGCGCAGGCACCATCCGGCTGATGGCCAACGTCATGCAGGTGCGCCGCCGTACGTACGGCCGTGTCCCGCAGCCCGCCGTACTATGCCGTCCGTACAACAAAGAAGCTCCATGTGCGCATGTCACGACATGCATGCGTGCTGCAACCTGGTCAGCCGCGCGGCTAGGTCGGCCTGCTCGGCTGCGCCTCGATGTTTCCTTGGAGAGCCAACCGCTATGTATCGTGGCTTGTTGACGTGTGATACCGCTATGTATGGTGGCTTGTTATCGTGGTTTGTTGACGTGTGATACCAGCTGGCACGTAGGCGCAGCCCTGGCGTTCTCGTTGCTGAGCGCCGTACGTGGCGGTGCCGCATTGTCGTGCAGGTGGCGGGCATGCGGAATGACGTCAGCGCAGCCAGCATCCAGAAGGCCGGCCGCCTCGGCGAGAAGACCGCGGTGCTAATCGACGCCGTGGATTCGCTGGGTGCGTACAGTAGCAGCAGGGGACCAGGTCCTACGAATGCTTGCTATGTAACATAGGACACCCTCCCATGACTTTGACGCTGATTCTACAGCAAAAGGACACACGCTGCAGGCGGCCCGGGCGTCCAACTTGCGTTGGCCGCTTGACAGCGCCACGGCACCACCTTTTTACTGTTAAAGTAGCGTGGAAGTCGGTGGCGGGTACCCCACAGGCATTAACCTACAAGCCAGACCGCCGTGCCGCTTCCTTCCCCCCGCCTCGCTCCCGCCCTCCCCATACAAATGCCCCATGTCCCGCCAGGCGACATGCGGGCCTACGCCGCCTTCGCCTCCATCATGACCCACCTGCGCACAGCTCGCGAGCACGGCGCCGATGCCAGCGACGCCGTCAACGGCACCATCATCAAGCAAGGCGCGCCCGAGAAGGCCGTGGGCATCGCGGGCGATTTGATCAAAAAGGGCGTCAAGGCCACGATACCGTCAACGGGCTACTTCTTCAAGACGCTCAACATGGTAGACGGCCTGGCGCTGGGGACGCTGTCGCTGGTCACGGGCATCGTGGACGCCGCGCAAGCGTCCATAACACGGCCGCCGCTGGTGGCCGCGGCGGCGGACTACCTGGCGGGCCTGCAGGTACGGGCGGACGGGCGTACAGCAGAACGGTTCGGCGGCGCGGGGCGCGACGGGGAGCGGGGAAGTGGGGTGGGGTAGCTGCGTTGCTGACGGAAGCTGCGTTGCGTTGTTGTTGTTATTGGTGGTGGTGGCGGTGTGGTGCCGGTTGGCTGGCGCAGGTGATGCACACGCTGAGCCCATGGCTGCGGCGTGACGTGGAGAAGAAGGCCAAGCCCGCCAAGGAGACCAAGGCCAAAGGCGGCGACGCGCAGCCGATGGGGCCGCGGCTGATTCGCGGAAGCGAGCTCACGGTGGACAGCGGCGACGAGGGCGGCGGCACCCTCATGAAAAAGCTGTCACAGTTCGGCCTGGGCAGCGCCAAGGGCAGCGAGAAGGATGCCGCCAAGTTCGGGCCACGCAGCGTCAAGGGCGAGGCGAGGCACGCGGCGGCGCAGGCGGCGCTGCACGCGGCCGGTGAGGCGTTCACGGTGCTCGATGCGGGCGAGCCGGCGTCGGAGGAGGACGGCTCGGCGGCCGCGACCGGCGCGGAGGCCCTCACACCGGCCAGCTCCGGCGACGGCATTGCGGAGAAGGAGCTGAAGGCGGCGATTAAAGCGGCCAAGGCGGCGGAGAAGGTGGGTTGTCGGGGCGTGGTGCTTGGCCTTCGCCAAGCTCTCGCACGGCTTAGGAATGGGGCGCCGGCAAGTCTGCGGGAGCGCTGACGACGACGGGCGTGGGCCTTTACCCCTGGTCGCCGCCGCTCGCCCGCCCACCAGGCGGCCAAGAAGGAGGAGGAGGCTGCGGCCAAGGCGGCCAAGAAGGAGGCGAAGCTGGCCGCAAAGGCCAGCGGCGACGGCGCTCGGCCGCCGCCGCTCTCGCTCTCGCCGGCCTCATCGGCCGCCTCGGATGCGGTGCCCGAGTCCTCGCCTGCCGGCGGCGCCCTCCGGCCATCCGGCTTCCGTCTGATCCTTGACCTGTCGTCCGACGACGAGGGCGACTCGGGCTGGCTCGAGGAAGAGGCGGAGGAGCGGAGCAGCGGCGGCAGCGCGTCTGGCGCGTTCGGGGGCTACCAGAAGCAGGTGGCGATGCGGCTGTCGGCGTCGCTGCGGAGGGACGAGGGCATGGGGCTGGACGAGGCGACAAGGTGCGACGGTTCCGACGGAGCGGGTTGCGTGGAGTTGCGATGCTCCCGAAGTGTGTTGATGCCTGCAAGTGACGGCCTCGCGCCACACATCCCTCCGGGCCCTATCTGATCTGCCAGCTGCGTGCCCTCATCGCCCCTCAGGCTAGCGCTGTGGGATGGCCTGGCGATGGACGATGAGGAGTTCTACGGTGCAGAGGCGGTTGCGGCCGCGGAGGCGGAGGCGGAGGCGGCCGCCGAGGCGGCGGCGGCGGCGGCCGCGGCGGCCGCCAAGTAAACTGCGTTCAAGGCAGGACGCAGGAGGGGCGGTGGGGCGGCGTCGCTTGGCTGCATATATGGGGGCGGTGGGGCCGTGCGAAGGCGAGCAGGTACCTGACTCTGACTTCCCACGCTGGTTTTACAGTAAACGGCGATCAGGTCCGGAGAGTGTGACGTCCTGTTCCAGGGGCCGGCAGCAACAAGTAAGGCCGAGGTGGCCCCAAGTTGGCGCCATCCGGACGGAATGGGGTGAAGGGGGTTTAAGACCTCCCACCCAGTCCTTCATCTAGGCCTGCCGGCCAGCCCCACCCATTGAGCTGCTTGAGTTTATGGCGCTGCTTGCGAAGGCGCCCACCACTCTCTCAACCAGCACTCGACGTGCCGGCAGTCGGTGACGGTGATACAATGGTACGTAAATGGACTGCGCGAGGTAGGCCGGCTGGCCGGCAGGCGTATGCCGGCGTCGCCGGATGCGCGGGGGTGGCTGCTGCAGCAGTGCCGCTGGCAGGAGTTTGGAACTGTGGGCATGGGCCGCGGCACGTGCGCGATGCGTGCGGCAAGATGCGGTGTGTACCTGCGACATGCTGGTCATGACTCATGAGGCCGCGCATGCCCATGTCAGCGCGACTGTAGGACGTACTGGACGGTAGGATGTGTTCTAATGTGTGGATATATGCGCCGATGGTGCGAAGAAAACAGCAGACGCCGTACGCCGTAGGAGCAGCAGGTGCCCTGGTTGCAGGCAGCCGCGAGTTGCGGCCTTACGGGCGCACTGCTGCCCCGATGGCGCCGCGCTGGGCTGCATGTGTGGGGGCGGTGGGGCCGTGTCAAGGCGACCAGGCCCCGAGAGGGCAACGTCTAGTTGCAGGGGCCGGCAGCAGCAAGGCCGAAGTTCAGGCGATGGGCCCGCGTAGGGTTTACCATCGAAAGTTCAGGCTCGGGTGATACCAGGGGACGTGATGGGACAGCGAAAGGTGGGCCGGCCGGCAGGCAAGCGTGTGCTGGCGTGCGGGGCTGCAAGGTGCATGCGGGTTGCTGCAGCAGCAGCGCGGCTGGCTGGCTGGCCGGGGTTTCGCCGTGTGGGCATGACTGGGGCGCGTGCGGGGTGCGTGCGGGAGGAAGCAGTAGGTCTGTACCACACGGTACGACTGTAGAACGTGTAGGACGGCAGGACGTGCTCATACATGCGCCGGTGGTGCGAAGAGCACATACAGCAGGGGCCAGGTGTCGAAGGAGCAGCAGGTGCCCTTGTTGCAGGCAGCCCCAGGTCGCTGCCTCGTGGGCGCACTGCTGCCCCGATGGCGCCGCGCTGGTAACAGGGGAGTAGGCCTGGCTGGTAGCACTGGTAGTACTAAACGTTGGGCTTTAGCGCTTGAGCTCGTGCTCTCGGGTGTGTCAAGGTACTGCAGGTACCGGCGTACTGTACATAGGATGCACCATTGTCAACGTCGGCCGAGCGACCCGCCCCCGGAGGCACACCGCCCATCGCGCACATGCTAAACGCTGCGTCCTGCGCTCACGATGACACCGCAGCATTGACCGCCATGCGACGCGACAGCAGGCCTCCACCTGCCGCAGGCACAACTGACCACGCACCCTCGAGGCCCTACCTTCAGTCCGCGCCGCTGCCCAGCCAAGCGCCCCCGCCCCTGCCGCCCCTGCCGCAGACCCCTCACACGCGACACGCCCTCTACCCACCAGCAGCCCTGCCCTCCGCACAACTTGCACCCCTCTCCAGCTCCCGCCGCTCACCAGCCGCTCCGCTACAGCAGCCGGCCCGCGAGCTGCTCGGGCCCCAGCGGTACGCGCTCCGCCGCCGCCAGTGCCTCTTTGAGCGCCGCCGCCTGCCGCTTCACGGCCGCCGACGCGCCCACGTCCGTTAGCACGGCGTCCACCAGGTCCCGCAGCTCGCCGGTCACGCCGCCCTGCGCCATGCCGCCGCCCATCCCCATCCCCATCCCCGAGCCCGGCGCCGCCGTCGCGTGCCCGCTGCCGCCGGCGTACCCGTACCCGTGGCCATGGCTGGTGCTGGTGCTGGGGACAAGGTGCGGCAACGAGGACGGCGCCGCCGCCGTCAGGCTGCGTATGCTGCGGGCCCGCAGCGCTCGCATGTGGCTGCGCATGTCCCCAGACAGAGCCGCCGCCATGACCGCGTCAACCTGGCCGCCGCCCCCCGCGGCGCCGCCGGCAGCGCGGCCATTGAGGTCGTGCATGGGCACGTCGCCGCCGCTGCGCCAGCCGCCGCCCTCCAGGTCATGGTGGCCGCCGCCGCCGGCGGCTGGCGGCGCCGCCGAGGGCCCCGGCACGGGCATGAAGAAGGTGACGAGGCCGCCAGCGCGGACCTGCGGTTGGGTGGAAAGGTCGTGTCTGGCATGTCTGGGCTGGCCGTCGCGGAGCTCGCGACGCCCATGCGGTGCGCCGGCTATGCGGTTGACACCATGCAGGCGGTGAGTCCCCAGGTACGCCGTGGCCCTGCGCGGCGCCGCGCACACCCGCCGCCGTGCGCCCAGCCACGCCGCCCCACGCCGCCCCACACCACGCCACGCCACGAGCCACGCACTTCGTCGGCGCCGCCCGCGGCCAGCGCCTTCGCGGTGGTGGCATCGAAGCGGCTGAAGTCCAGGCCCAGCTCGCCGCGCGTGAGCTGCAGCTCGATGGGCACGAAGCTCTCGTTCATGCGGATGTCGGCGGGCGTGTACGAGTGCCGCGCCTGCAGGACCCAGGCGCGGAGGGCAATGAGGCCGCGTCAAGAAGCCGCAGGCCGCGAGTCACGCGGCGGCCGCGCTTGCGGGGCCGGCGCTTGAGGGACCGGCGGAGCGCGTTCTCCGGCTGCGGTGCGGGCGCCCGGGTCTGCCCCGGGCTTGCCTGGATGTTGTTGGACGTCATGGGGTCCACTCCCTCCATGAAGCACAGCACCTCGGCGCCGCACGACTCCAGGTCGTCCAGCGAGCGCTCGAACAGCGGCGAGCCGGGCCTGCGTGTGAGGGGATGTACCCTGGGAGTAACAGAAGGTTTCCGCACGCAGTGACGGAAACCAAGGTTTCCTGCGTTCGGCCTTGAGCGTGTGTCCCGCCGTTGGGCGGGGAACGGTGTAAGTGTCGTACGGCGGCCGATGGGCCGCGATTTAGGCTCGGTTGCCGCTTGGCGCTAGTAATTTTGCTAATCTTTTATGGATCCATAACCGCCGTGCTAGCTGTGCAACACCGCTTGGTCCCTTACAGCTACTCGGCGGTCCCGGGCTCGCCCTCTCCTACGGCAAAATACCATTTTCTCTTGCAGGTACCCTCCAAGCGTCAACCCCTTAAGTGGTAAGGACGCAATGCGGGAACCGAACTAGTTGCAGATATCCGAGCGAAAGCCAGGGCGCAAAGCGTGGGAGGGATGCGTAGGGTGGCAGCGACTGGGGTGGGCGGGCGTGCCGGCACGAGTCCGACGGAGGGGTCGGGCACGCGACGGGCTGGCTGACCCGGGCCGATCATCCAGGGCTACGTTCGCAGCGGAAACCAGGATGCACGGGCACGCCGGCGCTGCAACAGGCGGAGGGCGCGGTGCGGCTGCGGTCGCGCAGCTTAGGGCGCAGGCGCAGAGCGGTCAGAGCACCGCGTGCTGCAGCTGCCGAGGCTCGCGCTCGCCTGATGATGTGGTTGATGTGCGCGTGTAGCCCCAGCCTCAGGTTGGCCTGCTGCGAGCTGGCCTCCTCCAAACCCAGCTCCACGAACCGGTAATGGCTGCCCGCCGAGGCCGAGGCCGAGGACAGGCCCGACCGGCCCCCGTCCACCGGCAGCGCCAGCATGAGCGACATCTGGGGGCAGACGGGCGAGAGGGAGAGGGAGGAGGGGGCCCGAGGGTGGGTGGACGGTCCGGGCAGTGAGGGGTCAGACGGACGGTGCATGAGCGACCAACGAGGCAGCGACACGAGCGGACGGCGACGCTAGGACCAACGGATGCAAGGCTCCGGACGGGTGGAATCGCGGGCAGGCAGACAGAAGCAGGCCACAGTTGTCGTGGGTCGGTTCAGGCCCATGCGGGCATCGCGCATCACCAGCCTTGACGTTCGGGCGGCAGGTCGGCTGGTCCTTTGCGTGCTGGTGTGGCTCGCCGGCCCCTCGCACCTGCGGGTTGATGAGGCTGGTCTTGCGGATGTTGGCGAGGCGGAAGGACAGGCACCACAGCCCGTCCTCGGGCCGCTGGTACAGCACGGCGGTGGAGGAGAACCGGATGGTGAAGGAGCGCTTGTTGGGTGAGGCGAACCTGGACGGCGCGTTGCACCAGGGCAGGGCGACGACCAAGGCAAACAGTGGCGTTGGAGGTACAGCACACCGAGTAGCTGCGGCAGGCAAGCAGACCAGGGAGGGTGCCGCTATGGCTGGCTGTGGGCCTCAGGCCGGCAGGGCCGCGGGCAACGCGTGAGCGCCGCACCTCGCGAACACGAGCCCCATCATGCAGTAGTCGATGAGGGCGGCCGTGATGACCTGGCCCGCAGCCATGGGCGCACAAGGGCGCCGGGAGGGGCAGGGGCGCAAGGTCATGCGCACTGCGTGAGGTGCCGCCTGAGGACGGACACGCCCGCCTGGCTGCCAGGACCGTGACCCCGCCCGACCCACATGCACCTCGACACCCCCAAGCACATGCGCCACCTGGGCTCCACTACTCAGCGGCCAGGACCCACGCACTCAAGCCAAAAGCACGCGGGTCCTGGTTACGCATTCTGCTATCTGCTGCTGGTGCTGCTTTCCAAGTTTGCTAACAGCCCTACGCCCCCCGACTGCACACACGCGAGCGCCCTTAGTTGATGACCTACGCTAACACTGCTTTCGCCTTGATGATCTCCATCATGCATCTCTGCTCTCTCCCTGCCTCATACACACCTGCGCCCCGCCCTGCACACGCGACCAGGCGAGCGCACCTGGATGATGACCAGCATGTTGACAGAGGTGCAATCGGGGTTGGGAGACAGCGAGCCGGTGTAACCTGCAGCCCCGGAGGGGACAGGGCCAGAAGGCAGCAGCGTCGTTGGGACACAGGGGCACCCCTACCGCCGGCGCGCCCTGGCGCGGAACGGGTGCCCTCACGCGCTGCCCTCGCTGCCCTGAGCGTCCCACGCCGGCACGCTTCAGCCACGCACCTAGCGTGGCCGCCGTCTGCACGGAGAACCTGCCCAGCGAGGGCAAGACGGGTGGCGTGTGATATGGGGCGTCGGCACAGACCCACACGAACTACGCAACAAGTAGTCGTCTGCCAAAATCATGGGACCGCTCGTGTGCCTACGCGACAGCGACAGCGTCAGCCGCATGTCCCTGACGTGCGCGACGCCCGCCACGCGCCAGCGCGCAGCTCAGCAAGGTTCTGCACTCCGCGGGTTCCTCCTCCGGCACCAAGCTGTCAGCTGCTGCGACCACGACCAGCGCTGTGGCCCTACAGCGCACGACACCGCCGACAGCAGCCCGACGCACCACATGGCGTGCGAGAAGCGCATGATGCCACCGACGCAACGGTCGGGCTGGGTCAGGTACAGCAGGGCGAATGCCAGGTACTGCGATTCGGGGCCAGGAAGGAAGGGTCCGGGGCGTGATCAGGGGCGGGGCCCTGGGCCTAGGCGGAGCGCCGGCGTGGGCCAGCGGCAGTGGCAGCGCCAGCTGGGGGTTGGGGGCTGTACGCCTGCCCGAGCACGCTGCCGGGAGGAGGCATGTCCTGTCGTGCGAATGCATGCGCGAACACACCTCAGTCAGGTAGACGCAGAAGAAGACAATGAGGAAGCGGTGACGGGGCATCTGGGCGAGGGGCGGCAGGGCGCACGGTCGAGTGGGCGGGATGGCGGCGGCTGCGCGCTGTGTTGCCATCGAACTGCAGCGGCATGGCCCGGTGCCCATGACCCTAGCGGGATGGGTTGATCAACGCAGGCTATCACCGCGCTCTCTCAGCGCTTGTACGTGCGCCCCTACAGACCCACAGGGGTGCCCCTGGCGAGGCGCCTGTTGCTCATCGCAATCCTAACCCCAGGCAACTGCGGCTGAGGAAGTCCTCTGACTCCAAGGCAGGTGGGCCCCCGCGGCGCGAGACGACAGCGCGATGCGCTGCGCACCACCAGCCTCACGTTCAGGAGCGTGTGGAAGATGTCGGTCCTGAGGGGCGTCACGTGCCAAGGTAGGCCCCGCGTGAGAAACTTGCGCTGGGAGGCCGTGACGAGGGCTGTGTCACGCCATGGTGCCCCCGCTGCGCGGCATTGCGCCGCCAAGCGAAAGGTCCGTGGCAAGGAAGGGTCTGCAACTTGCAGCACGTGCAGTTGCTGCGGGTCCTGCCTAGAGCGGCAGGATCGCTCACCAGTACAGGTACCAGCCGCCAGCTGGCAGGCCTAGGCGGACAATGCCCTTGCGCCTGGCGGCAGAGGTGGGGCGGCAGTTTGCGCAAGGAAGGCGTCTAGGCGGCGGCAATGCAGGGCAGCCCTGCAGGTGGGAGCTGGCGGCCAGCATCGTCAGGGGCTTCGCAGCGTGGCCGCAAAGCGGACGGGCCTTGGGCGGCAGGCATCAGGGGCCTAGGCGGGCACTCCTGCTGCGCCCCGGACAGTGCCAGACGAAGGTGCTGCGCAACTGCCGCAGCCCCTTCCGGTTCCGCACCCGGTTTCAGCTAGCCTGACTCTCCGACCGCTGGCCGAGGGGTCATCCACGGTGCCGCGCCGTGAATCGCTTTGCGGGCCGCTGTAGAGGGGAAGCGGAAGCCCATCAGCATCGGAGTCGCGAGGGCTCTTCCACCCTCGCATCGACAAGTAGGGGAAAGCTGACGTCATGCCGTGGGCCTAGCTGCTGTATCCGTAGCCTTCCGCGCTGCAGTTGGCTAGTTTGCGCGCGACATGCAACGGCACGCAAGTGGCTGTCTGTCGTGAGCGCAAGCGCTGGAGTAGGGGTGTACAGGCTACGGTGGAGTATGCCAAAGCTCTTGAGTACCGTCTTCCTGCATTGAACAATTTTGCAAGTTGGCCCCGATCGCAGGGCTTCGCGCCTCACCACCTTCGCTTAGATACAGCGTCTAACACGCACACCGCAGTAGAGAGCAATAGGCGCGTGCTTCCTGCGGCACAGGGACAGCCTGTTTCGCCTGTTGCTCACTCTGGCGCCAGTCTTCGTCTCGATGACCTGCGTGCTGATTTCCTAGCATCACTCAATTTATTGTCAACCAAGCTCGAGGCGCAGAAGACAAAAGAAGCGATGCAGCAGTTCGGTGGGCCACGGCCCCCTGCCCCAGGTGCGGGCAGTAGGTAGCTTACAAGACGTGCCTCTGGAATTGCTGGATCAGTTGCAGCCGAGGCTTGCTATGGCCGCGACCTAAGGATCGCGATCAGCGTGTCCTCCTTCCTGCTGGCACACGCTGGCACTGCCTGTCAAGCAATAAGCCTCAAATACGTGGAGGGCCAGCCGCGGGACTGGCTCGGCAAGTACACCTAGGCCACGTCTGTGTTGAGGCTACTGTGCCTGCCCCTGGCTCCCACGCAGGCGGTACGCCACCTCCGCCCGGTGGCTTTGGAGCGCCCCCTCCTTTCCCGGGAGCGGCGCCCCCGGGCATGCCGCCTGGCGGCTTCGCACCCCCGCCGCCGCCAGCGCCTGGCGCGGCCATGCCTTATGGCGCCCCTCCAGGTGCTCCTCCGCCGCCCGGCGGCATGCCGCAGCTCAACACTTCGTTCGGCGGCATGAACCTCGGCGCACCATCTCCCACGGGGGTGCGTTCTCAGCTAATCACTCTGCCGCTGGATTTCTTGCATGCTGCGGGCCGTGCAACAGCGCTCGCAAGCTGCTGATCACGCGCTTCGTTGTGTCCTACTTGCCACAGGGTATGCCCCGGCCCCCCGGCCCGCCGGGCATGCCCCCGCCTCCCGGGCCGCCCGGCATGCCGGGCATGCCGCCGCCACCCGGACCGCCGGGCATGCCCCCGCCGCCCGGCCCACCCGGCATGCCGCCGCCGCTCGGCGCCCGCCCCGGCGGGCCGCCGGGCATGCCGTCGCCCCTGACGTCCATTCCGTCCAACGCCGTGCCGCTGACGATGCCGTCCGTCTCGCCGCCGTCTCAGCACTCGGGCGCGCTCATGGGTGTGCCGCCTGGTGGGATGCCAAACGGCATGCACCCGCCGCCGGGCGGAATGCCGCCGCCGCCAGGCGGCTTCGGCGGACCCCCCGGAATGCACCCGCCGGGCATGATGCCCCCGCCCGGACCGCCGGGCATGCCGCCGCCGCCGGGCCCGCCGGGCATGATGCCGCCGCCCGGACCGCCCGGCGGCTACGCGCCGCCGGGGCCTCCCGGCATGCCGCCGGGCCCGCCGCCGCCGGGCATGCCGCCTGCGCAGCAGATGGCGCCGAACCGGGCCTCGCAGGGACAGATGAGCGGCGTGACGCCGGGCGCCTCGAGCCGCATTGACCCCAGCCAGATCCCCCGCCCCGTGGCGCAGCCCGTCACCACGGAGCCCGCCGTGTTCGACACGCGGGTGGCGGGTGGCCACAACCTGCCGCCGCCCGCGTCGTCGCGCTTCGTGGTAAGCAGCCGCAAGCTCTGGCGGCAGCGGCGGCAGCCGCTTCAACAGCCAGGGTCCAGGCACGGGACCCTTGCTCTGCTCATGCGAAACGGCACGTGGGCACCATTGTGTCACATCATGTCACGCGTACCGAACTGCATCCCTCAGGGCCGCTCACCAATTACCCGCACTCGTGCTCGTTCCTGTCTGCACCCAGGTCCGCGACCGTGGCAGCTGCTCGCCGCGCTACGTGCGCGCCACGCTCAACCACATCCCGCACACGCCCGACCTGCTGGCCAACAGCGCCATGCCGCTGGCGGTGGTGGTGTCGCCGCTGGCGCTGCCGGACCCCGGGGACGAGGGCATCCAGGTGCGGCCGCCCGGGGGCGTGCGTGCACGCGTTGTGCGCCGGGCTTGGCGCGGCTCGCTGGCAAGCACCACCCTGTGAGCTTCCGCGCAAGGAGTCCCAAAGTGCAGCGCCGGGAGTCGCGACCTGACGTGTTCACAGCAGGGGTCGGCGCCGGCATGCTGGCCGGATGCCTGGGGAAGGCTGCTGACAGCTGTGTGTGCCGGACGCCCACGGTGCCCGGGCGCAGATGGTGGACGTGATGGAGGCGGGCCCCGTGCGCTGCCAGCGCTGCAAGGCCTACATGAACCCCTGGATGCGCTGGACGGCCTCGGGCCGCTCATTCACCTGCAACTTCTGCGGCCTATCCAACAACACGCCCGACCACTACTTCAGCCACCTCTCGCCGGACGGCCGCCGCCGCGACGCGGGTGCGCTTTTCGCTGCGCCGACGGTGGCATTGGCCCCGACCGGGCGACTGGGAGCCTTCGCTCACATGCTTTTTCGCTGCATACCAGCCCCCTGGCGTTTTCTTATGATGATGGTAGCTGCCAGACTCGGCCTGCCACCAACGCCGCTCACTCACCACCCTTGCCCTCACCCTCAACCGCAACCACCGGTCACTCACCACCCCTGCCCTCAACCCTCGCTCACGCCGAACTCACCCCACAGACGAGCGCCCGGAGCTGTGCCGCGGCACGGTGGAGTACCTGGCCAGCAAGGAGTACCTGTTCCGGCCCGCCATGGCGCCCGCGCACGTGTTCCTCATCGACGTCAGCCAGACCGCTATCGCCACCGGCGTCACAGCCTCGCTGTGTCGTGCCGTGGCCGCGGCGCTGGACCGCATTCAGGGTAGGCGCTGCGGCCCGCGAGCCGCTCCCGCCCACAGAACATCTGGCGCCAACCCAGTCCCTGGGCTGGGCTTTGGGAGAAGCCACGCTGCTTGGTCGCACTGCACGTCACGTTTTCTAAAGTCGCTGTGTGCCTGCCTGCTGCCGCTATGCCGTGGCGGCTGTGACGTGCAGGTGGCTCTCGCGCCCTGGTTGGAATCGCCACCTACGACACCAGCGTGCACTTCTACTCGATCCGCTCGTCGTCGGCGGCGCCGCAGGTGCGGCACATGCAGCATGGCGTGGCTTTCTCGTCAAACTCCCCTCGGCCCAGGGGCGACGCAGGGTCCAGGCGTCACAGCGGCAGGCGCACGTGTGCTCCACCCCCTTCCGCCCGCCCTACGCCTCTGTTCACCCTGTGCCACCGTGCATCGACCGAGCCCTGCCCCGCCCTGCGCCCTCTGCAGATGCTGGTCATGTCGGACGTGACGGACGTGTTTGCGCCCACCAGCGGCAAGCTGCTCATGGGCGTGGAGGAGCACGGCGAGCAGCTCAAGGAGCTGCTGGAGGCGCTGCCGGGCATGTGGGCCAGCAACCGCATCAACGAGAACTGCACGGGTGCCGCCATCGAGGTGCGCACGCACGCAGGCAGGGAGGCAGCAAGGGAGGCAGGGCGCCCCTCTGCCTGGGAGGCGGAGAGGGTGGATGGGAGTGTCCTGTGGGGTGCTGCTGCGAGCCGCCACGTGCGGGCTCGGCCACGGCCGCCTAGTACCGCCACCCGCATGGGCCTGTCACGGCGAACGCGCCTCACGCCAGAGCCCTCGCCGCGCGTGGAGGGGCTTCGGCAGCCGGCTGGGCTCATGCACCCGCTCGGGGAGGGGCTGCGTGCGTGAGGAACCAGTGCTTGGCAGGGGTCAGCATTGCCCTCGACTGATGGGCACGCAGACACACAGCGCGTCACCAACCGGGGGCGCGCCGTGTGCGGGATGGTGCTCTATTTCGGCCCTAAAATGTTGAACACACGGGCACGTGCGGGCACACGAGGGCGCGGGCCGGTGCCATCCAGCCGATCGCGTTCGCACCCTGCCACGCCGCCTCTCACCCTTGCTCCCCTTGCTCCCGGGTCTCCCCAGGCCGCTGTGGACCTGCTCAAGCCCTACGGGGGCGGCAAGGTGCACGCCTTCGTGGCCTCGCTGCCGTCGGTGGGCGTGCACGCGCTCAAGCCGCGCGAGGCGTCGGGCTTGGGCGAGAAGGACAAGCTGGCATACCTGACCAGCCAGGTGCGGGCGAGGGGATGTGCAGGAGGCATCGTTACGATGAAGTAAAACCCCAAGAGCGACCCGTAGAAGAGAGTTGAGAAGGGAGAGGAGGAAGGCCGGCGTGGCGAGGCATGGGCTCAATGCGCCCACTGGGTCTGTGGGGCTTGCGCGAGGGCAGCGAGTGGCGGGCTGACAGGCCCCCGCCTGCGTTCCCTCGGGCGCAGGACAACACCGTGCGCTCGCTGGCCGTGACGGCTGCGGAGAACATGATCTGCATCGACCTGTCGGTGCTGGCGCAGGTGAGCAGTTGCGCCCCAGCGGTGGCTTGCAATAAGCGACCGTGCATGTGTGGGCTATGCCACGACCGGGGGCTTTAGACTGCACGTTCCCATTGTCCGGCCCCGCTCGCCAATGTACGGCAGGGCTACGTCGACATTGCCACGCTGTCAGACCTGGCCACCACCACGGGCGGCACGGTGTACAGCTACACGCCGTACAACCCGCTGACCGACTTTGACCAGCTGGTCAACGACCTGTCGTGGAACGTGGCACGGCAGCAGGGCCTGGAGGCCGTCATGCGCGTGCGCTGCTCGGCGGGCCTGGACGTCGAGAGCTACTCGGGCCACTGCTACAGGTGCGGAGTGGCGGAGCGAGGCCGCTGGGCGTTGGACCGAGCAGCCCCTGAAGCGGCCCCGACACTGCGTGTCGCAATGGCAGCCGGCACGACACTGGCTGCGCCGAGCATCCCGGCGCGCGCTCGCGGAAGCGTGCCCCCGCCCCTTGCTGCGCAATCGAGGCCCGTGTCTCCACCTCTGCGGCATGCTCGTTAAGCTCCGCCCCGCTCCCTGCGTCACTGCCGCGCCAGGCCCGCCACCACGCCCGACGTGTACCTGCCCGCCATCGACTGCGACAAGGCGCTGCTGGCGCGGCTGACCATGACGGAGAAGATGGCCGCCGGCTCGGAGGCGTACGTGCAGGTGCGCAGCAGCAGCGCAACGCTTGTGGCGCGCGCTCGGCGGGGTCGCGCCCATAACCACGCGTTGGAAGGTGGCGAAGCCGCTACTGACGCCCGTGTTGATCGCGGCAGGCTGTGTTCCCCTCGGTCCGACGTCATCCTGTCCCGCCGTCCTTCCGCAGGCCGCACTGCTGTACACCAACGTGGCCGGCCAGCGCGTCATCCGCGTGCACACGCTGGCGCTGCCCGTGACCGACAACATCAGCACTGTGTTCAAGGGGGCCGACTTGGACGCGCAGGTGCGGGCCCGCGCGCGACAGGCGACACGCTCTGTTCAGCCGCGACCGCTGCGGGCCCAGCAAATAACGTGCACGACATTATCCCGGGGTTGCGACCCCGCCTGCGTGCTGCGGCGCCGCACGGTACCCGCAAGCTTGCGGCGGCATCATCCAGCCATCCTCATGGCCCTGCGCCAACCTGTACACCAGCTCCATCCGTCACACGCGATTCGCTAGGCAACCGTGCCTTTACTATGCGCCGCGCTCCCGCCCGCAGATTTGCACGCTGGGCCGGCGCGTGTCGCAGGCGCTGACGGGCCAGCAGACGCTGGGCGCCTGCCGCGAGCTAGTGTCCGCGGCGGTGGTGGCCACGCTGCACGCGTACCGCCGCTACTGCGCCTCCAGCAGCTCCGCGGTGCAGCTCATCCTGCCCGAGGCGCTCAAGCTGCTGCCGCTGTACGCGCTGAGCTTGCTCAAGAGCCCGGGGCTCAAGGTGCGGCCGCGGTCACCTCGCTGCTTGAGGCCCGGGCGTGTGTCAAGGCCGCAGCTCGCTCCAACTGCTGGCTACTTCTACTCCCCACGCCATGTGCTGCTGACACCGTCGCCTTCCGCCCGGGCGTGTGCCGCGGTACGTGCGTAGCAAGGGGTCAACAATATCCTCGTGCTGCCTTGCCCGGCCGCAGGACAACGTCAAGCCCGACGACCGCGCGCTGTGGATCTGCCAGATGGGCTGCCTGCCCTGCAGCCGTGTGGGGCCGCTGCTGTACCCGCGCCTGCTGTCCGTGGGCCGCATGCTTGCCGAGGCCAACGACGGCAACTGCACGGCCGCCGACGGCAACACGTTCGAGGGGCTCACGCTCAGCAGCGAGAGCCTGGAGGCGGGCGGCATCTTCCTGCTGGAGAACGGGTAGGGCGCCCGAGCAGGGCGCAGGGGCCGGGCCCGGCGAACAGTGAGAAGCAATCCTTAATACCAACGCGAGCCCCGCCGCAACGACCACACGCCGCAACGGGCGCGCCGCCATCAAGCGCACTCGCGCCCTTCATTGCTGCCCCGGCCCTCCCCGCCTTGTCCCTAACCCTTCCCGTTCCCGCTCCTCCGCCTCCCATCCGCCCCAGCTACGAGGCCATCGTGTACCTGGACCGCCAGGTCCCGCCTCAGCTGCTGGGCGACCTGCTGGGCGTGGCCAGCTATGAGGAGCTGTCCCGCGTGCCCACCGTGAGACGGGGTTGGCTTCAGTCGGGGCTCGGGCGTGGCGCAGTGCGGAGCACGCGCCGCTGTCGGCCGTGATGGCAGCTAGGGCCAAGCCGCCACCCTGGTCCAAGAGCAAGCCACCCTCCCCCACCCGTGCACCCTCCCCTGGACCCTCCTTCGTCCGTGCCGCCTCACCCATTGCATGCCCCATGCCCCTCCCCGTCCCCGCAGTCTGTGGCGCTGCTGCCGCGCGAAACGTGGCCCAGCCGGCTGCTGCAGGACCTGCTGACCAAGATCCGGCTGCAGCGCTCGTCCTTCATGCGCCTGCGCGTGGCGCGCAAGGGCGACCCCGCGGAGAGCGCTTTCTTTGCGCTGCTCACCGAGGATCGCAGCAGCGCCGGCATGAGCTACGTAGAGTACCTGTGCCAGATCCACAGGCTCATCCAGAACAAGATGGGCTGAGACCTGGGCCTGAGAGCCGTGGACAGGGCGGCGGCGCAAAAGCAACATGGGCTGGGTCGGAGGCTGCGGCGGCGAGGAAGCGGAGGAGGTGGCAGGGGAGGCGTTGGGTGAGCGGGGCCGAGGAGTGCCGGGCTTGAGGGCTGATGGCGGGGGCTGCTGAGGGCAGAGCGGCGCGGCGGGCGTTTTGAGGCGGCGCAGCAGCGAGGGGACAAGAAGTGGGGCACGGGACGAGCGGTGTGGTACTGGCAAGTGGATGGGCGAAGGCTTCTGCTGGCCGCTTGTTTACAGGGTCGTGCGGCAGGCTTGGGATGGAGGCTCGGGTAGCAGTTGGGCCTGGGTTTAGGACTGGTTGGGCCGAGAGAGGACGGGGGACGAGGATGCGAGGAGGATCCGCTGTGCTGCTACGCTTGAGGCTTGCTGGCGTCATCGTGCTGCTTTGCGGAGCTGGGCCGCCGTCCGTCCAGCGCTGGCGACGGTGCAGTGGCGAGCGGTGTTGCGTGAGCTTTTGGCTGCATGGGTAGACAGGTAGCGGTTACCGGCACGGCAGGAGCCGGCATGTCGTTTTGAAGCGCTGAGCGCTACGGCTGCTGACATGAGTGCCGGCCGGCGTGCTGGCGCGGAGCGCGTGCGCGCGCTCCTTTGATGCTTATGTGAGGGTGGCACTGCTGCTTGATGCTCGCGTGCTTCACGGCGCGCGGCAACACGCCCCTTGTAACCCGCGAGGCAGCCCTGTCCCTGGCTCCCAGCGACGCCACCACCAGGCGATACAGCAGCGCACAACGTCAGCAGCAGTTACATGAGCCGTGCTTAGCGGCAACAAAGGCCCTATCAGGAGCGCCCCAGGCAACACGCCAGGCAAGGGATTGTCAAGCTATCGGCAACAAAGGCCCTATCAGGAGCGCCCCAGGCAACACGCCAGGCAAGGGATTGTCAAGCTATCGCGGCCGTGCAGTGTGCAAGCAGAGCCGTGGGAGCGGCGATGGTCCAGCCCCGACTCGAGTCATGTGGCCGCGGATACAACCGTCAGACGGCGGCCAGTGTTGGCAGGTCCTAAGACGTCCGTATTCCCGCCGTAGCGGGAGGGCGCCGTCGTGTGCGGGGCCTTGGTAGCTGATGTATGGGTGCGGGCCATCCGCCAAATGCACACAACTGGCCCCCAGCGGTGCAGCGGTGATGCGGTGGCCCAGGCGCGGCGGTTGGCGGTTGCGGTGCGCGGGGTGGGTGAGCGAGCGCGGCGCCCGCGCGGCGACGCTCACACGGGCCTGAAGCCGCGCGCCACGCGCGACTCGAGCGCCGCCTGCCACTCGGCGTCGCGGCGGGCGCGCTCCTCGGCCGCTCGCCGCTGCGCGTCCTCCACCTGCGCAGGGGGCATGTACCGAGGGGGTAGCGAACTAGTCATTGCCAAACCGAGCCAGAAGCTCGGGCCAAAGCGGAATGTGCCCTGCCTCGCCGCTGCCTTCCCTCGCCGCTGCCCTCCCTCGCCGCTGAACTCCCTCGCCGCTGAACTCCCTCACCGCTGCCCCCCTTACCGCTGCCCTTCCTCGCCGCCGCCCTTCCTCGCCGCTGCCCTCCCTCGCTGCTGCCCTCCCTCGCTGCTGCCCTCCCTCGCCGCTGCCCAGGCCGCTCACCATACGCCGGTTCTCGTCCAGGATGCGGTCCAGCTCCTCCTGCCGCTTGCGGGCCTGGGGACCGAGGCATCCGCAAGCCAGCAATCAAGCGAAGGGCGTCAGCACATGCGGTGCCCACAGCTGCCCAGTCGGCAGCGGTTGCGGCGCAGGGGTTGCGGCGCACTCCGTCTCAACGACCTTGGCCAAGCAAGCCGACGGGCGCTTCTCACGCACCTGCTCCGCCTCGTGCCGCTTGCGCTCCAGCAGGCTGCGGCGCTCCGACTCGAGCTGCGCCGTCACCTGGCAAGCAAGCACGCGCGCACGCAGCAGCAACACATGTGGGCACAGGCCCGTACCCGCCAAACAAGCCGCCCAGCCTCACAAACCGCAGCCCCTCTCCCCTTCCACCCCAAGCCGCGCGCTCCTCCTCGCCCAGCCACGACCAGCCGTACCTGCGCCTCCAGCTTGGCGCGCTCCTCACGCAGCCGGGCCTGGATGCGGCCCTGGCAGGGCCGCACGCGCGCAGGGGGAACAAGCAGGCTTGGCACGCTGCTGGGCTGGGCTGGGTCAGTTGCACACGGCCAGCTGCGCGGGGCGCTCAGCACGTGTAGCTGCTGATGAGGCTGGCTACAACGCGCAGCGTGGCGAGCCGCCGAAGGGGAGCTTCTGGCAGCACCTGCACCTCGTCGCTGGCAAGGCGATCGGCGAGCTTCTCCTGCACCGTGGCCTCGATAGTTGCGAGGATCTCCTCCTCGAGCTGCAGTAGCTGCTGGCGCTGGCGGGCTAGGGCCGTTGCCGTGAGCCTAAGGGCGCGCGGCGGCGTGGCAGAGGGCACATTGTGGCAGCGGGCGGGAGGGTCCAGCGCGGCTAGGGAGCCCTGGGGTGCGCAAGCGAGTGTACTGGAACGGCCAAGGGGCGTGTACTTATAGTTATTTCTGAACACACGTGTTCCGTTCTACCTAACACTGGAACACAGCGTCCAGGCGGGGTGGCTATCCATCGGTTGCGGCAGGATGCAGCGCATTACATGCGTGTGCGTGTCCGGCGGGAGAGCGCCGGGACCTGGTCGCTCACCCGGTGTTATCTGCAGCTTTGGTGCGGTATCGTCTGCATATGGCGGGGGGACGGGGCGGAAACCGTGACTAGGCAGGCGGCCGAGAGTTGTGAGGACGGGGAGGGGGCACCCGTGGGCACCGCACGCTCGTCCAGCCCACCTGTTCGCTTTCGCGGGCCGCTGTCCACCAGCAGCAGAGTCTCTGCACAAGAACATTGCAAGAAGGAAATTGTACAAGGCTTGCTAAAGTCTGGGCGTCAGTCCGGGCTTTCTGGGCGTGCACACCTCTGTGGCGTCCGAGAGCGGCTCCGACTTCTGGCCATAGAGGAGCTTATTGCAAGTGATTAGCGCTAGGAGAACCGTGAGGAACGCAGACACTAATCAAGCACACGAGCAACGCACGCGTTCTGTGTCGTGTGTATCATAAAACCTCAGGATGTATAAATGCACGGCTTCTGGGTGTGGCTTCGTAGCGGATGCAATTGGCGGACTGCGACAGCTCTGGACTTGCTCGCACCCTCATGAGAATAGCCGTGGTTTGCCGCGCACCCAGCATACCCCGATTGATTTCACCCCAACCTGCACCGCGAAAAGAGTTTCTAGGTCGCAACGGGAATGCGACCTCCGCATCCCCCGAGCCCAGCTCGCTTCCAATGCACGGCACTGTGATGACCCATCTAGATATCAGGGCGGCGATGCCCGTCATCGCTGTCCCGTGCCCCGCGTTTATCTGTCTTGGCGAATGCCGATGCGACCTCCGCAGTCCCCGCCAGCTGCTGGACACCGACGGTAAGGAGTTGTCAGTTGAGACAGCACGCCTACAGGCGTCAAACGTGGATTGGATGCACACTCCAGTCCTCACACTCTTGTTGACGGTTACGCTTTGCCTGCGCCCTGCCGCTGTGCATACGTCCGGGTTCACTGCAAGCGATTCAATCTTGTGGAGATGATCGGACGCCAGCACATGCGAGACGGAACCATGCACCGCGAATCGTAACCATGCACCGCGAGCCACAAGAGCGCCCCCCGTGCCCCTGGCCCCGTGCCTTGCAGTTGCCCGCACGCCAGTGACCCTCCGCCTGCATGGAGACCGCGACGCGACTCACATCAACGTGGAGGGCTACACACTTGCGCAGCTCCGCAACAGCTGCGAGGTGCGCTGAGTGCTCAAGCGCCTCGCCGCTTCCCCACGGCATCTAATTCGCCCAGCCCCTCCATCAACTGAACGGCGCTTGCTGTCCCGGTGCCGCAGTACATCCGGAGCGTCATCGACTTCTCACTGGACACCGAGGCCGGCCCGTTCGGCGACGGACACGACGAGGCACCTCCCGAACCTGAGGGCGACCGGGACTGCGGCAGCAGCTCAGCCGTCGCGGCGCCGCCACCCGCACCGCGGCCGCCACGTGTCCTCGGATTACACACGGGTGCGTTGGGCAACCGTTCCTGTCCATGCATTAGAGGTGCTGCAGCGCCCGCCCGTCCCACAGCCCTTAGAAGATGCCCTAGCGCCGCACTGCATGCCTGCCCGACGGCGGCATGTGGACCGGCACCAGCTGACAGCACCCGGCGCACTCCCCCACCCCACCAGGCTCCTGCCGGGCTGCCTTGGCGGTCGATGTGCTGCACTGGCTGTGCAAGGGCGCCGAGGCCGCGCCGCTTGACGTTGACGGGGTGCGTGTTGGCGTGCGCGCGCGTGCAGCGACGCCGCCGCTGGTTTCGAAACACATGCGCCTGCCCAGCGCCCTCCTAGCGTGCGCCGCGGCTCGCGCGCTTGGGGCGCGGAACCGCCCGCCGGCACCTGCGCCAGCTGCCAGCGCCTCCACCCCGACCTGCCCGGCGCCGCGGACCGCACCCTCCCTCTGCACAGGCCAACGCCGCAGAGCTGCTGGCGGTGGCGGACCTGTGGTGCTGCGCGTCGCTTAAGGCCCGTGTGCTGCTGGTGCTGCGGCGCAGTGCCGCAAACAACTTCAGGTCGGCCCTCCAACAATACAACCCGGCTTTGCGAGGAAAGCACGCTACCGCTGTGCTGTGTCCTGCCTTGTCGCCCTTGCACGCCCGCAACGTCCGTATGTGCCTTCCTGCCCGGCCGGGACCAACACCGCAACCACCGCATGGCCCTCCGCTTCCCACTGCTACAGGCGGCCCACGGCCGGCTCGGCGGCGTGCGAGGCGGTGCCCGGGCTGGCTGCGCTGGCCCGGCAGGCCCTCGAGTACGGCGTGGGGGACGCGGATGGCGGGCTGGCACGGCTGTACGACGAGTGCACGGCATGGATGGGCGCCTGGCCGGCCCGCGTGTGGAGCTGTCGTGCGTTCGCGAGCATGCGGCGGTGAGGCGGGTGTGGCGTCGTGGCCTGTGCCCGCGCGGGCGTTGAGACGGGTGCGCCGTTGGCAGAGCCGGAGCTGAGAGCGGGCTGTATGCAGCAGCTGCGGCAGCGGTCGCTCAATTGGGAATGGCCATGCATGCCGCCCACAGCGACATCCAAGAAGACGTGCTAGCCGCCGCAAAAACAGCCACCACCACCAGCACGGCGCCCGCTGCGGCCGCGGCCGTCCGGCAGCTGTCGGCGTCGCTGCCGTCCGTGGCCTGGGCCGGCCGCGTGCGTGACATGGCGGAGGAGCTGTCATCCTGGCTGTGCGGTTACATGGCGGCCGACTTCGCGGCGGTGTGCCGCAGCGCGGGGACACGGTGAGGCCCTCCGCCAAGTGAACATGCAGCAGCAGGCGCGGGACACGATCGTGGCTCCGCCAACGCAGCAGGAGCCCTCACTCTGTCGCCTGTGCGATGGTCCCCGTCCGCCCGATAGGCGCAACCAGGCGGAGCTGTGGGGCTGCCTGCTGGCGGAGCTGCGGCAGCACCTTGCGGCTGGCGGCTGCGGCTGCTGCGGCCAGCCGGACACCGCCGTGGCGATGCTGGCGGCCTGGGACGACACCAGCCACGGCCTGGGCGGTGGCTGGCTGGGCCAGGAGGAGGCCGACGAGCTGCAGGTGAGGCCGGGGGTCGGGCCCGGCTCTTACCTGTACGCGCCCGTGCCATCACCGGGCTGCGTGTTGGCCGCTGCTTGGCTTACGCAACGCCCCTGGTGCGCTGCCCACCTCCAGGCGCTGCACGAGCACCTCTGCTCCTACCTGGTGCGTCACATGCCCGCCGTGGCGCGCTGCGCCGCCTTCCGCGCACTGCCGCCGGCCCGGCAGCAGGCGCTCTCGGCGCTGGCTGAGCGCGGCCTGCGCGGCGCGGCACCGGGCTGGCAGGGCGGTCCCGCGCGCACCGCGAGCGGCGCACTGCAGCAGGACGGCGCGACGGCCGAGGCTTCGCCGGCACGAGCTGGCGCGGCCTGGGTGGTCGGCTTGTCGGGTGCGGCGAGCACGCCGCCGCCGCCGCGCCGCCCCACGCCGGCGGCGGCGCCAAAGTCGCAGCCGCCGCTGCGCCGGGCTGTCTCGACGACGGCGGCGGCGCGGCCGTCGCCTGCGCCCACGGGGGCCGCGCAGCCGGGGGTGACGTCCCTGTCTTCCAAGACGCTGTTGTCTCGGCGGCGGAGTGCGTCCTCGGGCGGCGGCTCCTCGGGCAGTGCGTCGTCGGGCGGCGCGCCCAGCGGCTCGCTGTCCTCCCTTGCCAGCTCGCCCAGGCGTGCCGCGATGCGCTCTGCCGGCTCCGGCCTCGCGGCGGCGGCGCCTGGGGTGGCGGCCGCTCTGGCGCCGACGCAGTCGCAGGGCAGCGATTGGTTTGTGCGCGAAGGCGATGCAGTGCTGGAGCTCGTGGAGGAGAACGAGGAGGGCAGCCTCGAGGAGCTGGAGGAGCTGGCGCAAGGCGAGGCGGAGCTGCGCCAAGAGCCGGGGCCGCAGGCGGAAGCGGAGGCGGAGCCGCGGGCGCAAGCGGAGGGGCCCGGCTCGGCAACCGAAGGCTGGGCCACAGCCAGAGCCGCAGCCGGAGGCGAACTTGCAGCCGGGGCCACAGATGGTGGCGGAAGCGGCGCTAGCGTCGCTGTCAAGGGCTGAGCCGATGCCAGTGGCCTTGACGGCGCCTCAGCCAGCAGGCGAGGCTGGGCCACAGGCTGGCGTGCTGGCGGCTGCGCATCTGGAGCCGCTGGCGGTGCAGCAGCCAGAACCCGCGGCATTGCAGCCGGAGGCCCTGGCGATGGACCTGCACAAGCCGCCAGCGGTACCACAGCCGGAGGCCCTGGCAGAGCAGCAGTGCCCAGAACCCGAGGTGTCGCAGGCGGAGGCACCGGCAGCGCTGCTGTCCGAACTCGAGGAGGCACCGCAGCCGAGCCCCCCGGCGGTGCTGCAGTCGAAACCCGAGGTAGCGTCAGAGCGTCAGCTCATGGCAGGCCCCCAGCAGGAGCCCGCGGCGGCGCTGCAGCCAGAGGCCTTGGCGAGCCCCCAAGACAAGCACCTGGAGGCGCTGCAGCCGGCGGCTCTGTCAGAGCCGCAGCTGGAGGCCCTGTCTGTGGTGCAGCCGGCGAATGAGGCAAGGCACCAGACAGACACCGTGTTGGGCTCAGGCCTGGCGGCGCCGCAGCCAGAGGCCGAGGCAGCTCAATCGCCGCAGGCGTTCGGCGCGCCGTCGGGGCCAGTGGAGGGCGCGGCGGTGCCTGACAAGGCCCAGCTTGACGGCCGCGCGTCCGACGGCAGCGGGCAGGGGCCTGCTGCGGTGCGCCTGGGCGCCGTGCGCGCGGCGAGCAGCGACAGCGTAGCCGGCAGCGATGCCACCTGCGCGACCGATATGCTCTCGCCTGGTGCCGCGGGCTCTCGCTCCTGGTCTTCTCGAACCGCCAGCGCGGCGATCGGCACTGCGGCCGAGCTGGCCCTATCGGACGAGGGTCCGGGCGCGCCCGCCGAGGCTGTCGCCGCTGGCAGGGCTGCGGCTGCAAGCGCCGATGCGGCCGATGCGGCCGGCCCCTTGCCTGACGAGGAGCGTCGTGCGATGGAGCCGGCAGCTGCTGCCGACGCTCTTCCTACGGCATCAGCGGAAGCGCTGGAGCTCGAGTTTGAGTTTGCGAACGCAGCCGCACTGGGTACGGCAGCCGTTGCGCTGCGCAGAGCTGGCGCGGAGGCGCATGCTTTCTCAGGGGCGCTGTCCCGGACGTCAGCGGGGCCGGGAACAGCACGGGACAGCATCGGGAGCCCACAGCGGCAGTCGTCAGCGCTGTCGGGGATGACGGCGTCACTCGGTGCCTGCTCGCCCTCGCCGGCGGGCACGCCGCAGCCGGGCTCGCCATGCGCCCGGCCCTCGCCCGGGCGCACTGGCATCCCCCGCCTAGGCGCCGCGGTCGGCACCACGCCGGCCGCACCCTCCACCGCAAGCCGCCGGCCCGCCCCCGCGCCGGGCCGAGCAGCAGCGGCGTCGCCAGCAACCAGCCTCACCACCGCCAGCCCCTCGCGCGGTGGCCCCCAGCCCAGCAGCCCGGGCCAGGCCCAGCCGCGGCCGGCGCCTTCGCCAGGCACAGCCGGCCGCACGGGCTCCCGCCTGCCTGGGCCGTCTGGCACGCCTGCGGCCAGTCGCTACTTACCACCCGCGCCTTTCCTGGCAGCTGGTGGCAGCCCCGCGCACAGGCCGGCAACAGGCGCAACGGCCGGTCCGGGCAACGAGGTGCCGCAGGCAGTGGCGGCAGCGGCAGCCGCTGCCGTGGCGCGCAGCAAGGCCGGCGCCGGGCGCTTGTCGCACGTCAGCGCCGCCGGGTCGTCGTCGGCGCCGGGCTCGGCGGCAGCGGCCCGGCCACAGCGGATGAGCGACTGGGGCGTGCTGGAGGGTGGGGAGCTTGTGGCCGGGGCAGCGAAGGGAAGTAGCAGGGCGCGCCGGAGCGGCGACGGCGGCTGTGCCGGGAGCGCTGCTGCGCCGCCGCAGGTGGCCTTGTCGGCGCCGTCGACTGCCGCTGGCGGGTCGCTGGGCAGCCCCCGCAGCCCCGGCCTGATGGCGCGTAACGGCGGCGGCAGTGCCGCGGCGGGGGCCCGCCCGCCGGGCGTGCGCAAGCCCGGCTGCAGCGGCGCTGCCTCCCCGCTGCAGCAGACGAGCACCGCCAAGCCCCCCGCGGCGGCCGCCCAGCGGACGCTGCCGCAAGGAGCAACGTTGGCGTCTTCGGCGGCGGCTGCCGCTACGGCACGTGTGCAGGCGGCGGCTGGCCGGCCGCAGTGGGGATCTCGCGCGCCGCCGCCAAAGCCGCGCAACTCTGCGTCTGGCATGGCGGTTGCGCCGGGCAGCAGGAGGGCGGCAGAGGCAAAGGAGCCCGCGGCCGCATCGGCGGGAGGACCGGCACCGGCGCCTTCGGTAGACTGCTGACAGGTGTACCTAGGGAGATGGGGGAGCGCACCGGGGCATGGGGGTGTGAGGTAGCACACGGCCTGATCGACACGCTCTGCCTTAACCGAGGTCATCCGTACTTGGTCGTCCTATCACATCTTTCACCAGTATGACTGGTGGCTGTGTGGCAGCGCCAGACATGGAACGCAGGGCGCGGGGCAGGCCCAACAGTGCGGTGTTGTGTGGATCGAGCAGCTGTTGCCATGCAAAGGACTGCGTAGGGATAAGACAAAACTGGGAGGGACACCGGCGTTGTCCAGTGGCATTGGCAGGCCGGCGGCGGTAGCACCCTGGCATGCTGCGACAAGCGCAGCACCCCCCAACCTCTGCATTGTCTGCCCTTTCTCTGCATTGTCTGCCCTTGCCATCAGAGGCATTAGGTTAGCT
>BDDC01000090.1:82051-93497 GCA_001662425.1 Chlamydomonas sphaeroides | reverse complement strand
CCTCCACCTGGTGGGGGGTTGGGAGGGAAGAAGGGAGGGCGGGGTGGGGCGGGGAGAGAGGGAGAAAGAGAGGGAGGGAGGGCGCGTGTTGCGTGGCCCGGGGCTGGGTACGGGCGGGCTGTGGTACGTCCTGGGGAGGGAAGGCGGGCAGCGGCGTGCAGGCAGCCTCCGCAGCAGGCATGCAGAGGGGCTGTGCAGCGCTCGTCGACGCCAGGCCTCCGCGGCGCCGGCCCCACAGCGGCATCCCTGCAGCATGCCCCTTGCCCCCAGCCGTGCCGGCCCCACCCACCCGCAGCCACTTCTCGTAGCACTGCGGGATGTGGAACTTGAGGCTCTGGCTGCCGAACTGCTGCCCGCACAGGTAGCACACGTAGGCACGGGGCCGCTCGCCGGTGCGCCGCGCGGGAGAGCTGCTCGCTGCTCCGCCTCCGCCTCCGCCGTATCCGGACATGGGCCGGGCACCTCCGGTGGCCGCCGCGCCGCGGCCGCCGCCGCCGCCAGCGCCTGCGCCGGGGCGCGAGCCGGGCGGCGGCGCGTGCTTGTTTGGGCCCAGCGGCCCCCCGGGGTTGGCGGGGGTGCACACCTTGGCGTGCTTCTCAAAGGCGTCGGGCCTGCAGTCCGATACGCCGAGGGGAGGAGGCACAAATTGGGGTGCAGTTGGGGCGGCAGGTACTCAGGCCGATTGGCGGCAACGGCCGATTGTTGTGCAACGTAGGGGGCTGACGACGCAGCGGCGTGATACAGTCATGATCCGTCGCTCTCATAGGGCGCGGCGGCGCTACCTCGTGATGCGTGCAGGCCCCCGTGGCAGCCGTCCCAAGCGGACCCCGACCCCGCCGCACACTCCCGGCGCCGCTCCCCTGCCATCCCTTCCAGCCCACTGTGGCCCCCTCCCCTCCCATCCCTTCGCCACCGCTGCCCGCCCCCCGCTGCCCCGCCTCTTGCCTGAAGGTGCGCGCGCATATGGGGCAAGCCACCAGCGACACCTTGTCCCAATAGCCGTACATGGCCTGATTGAACGCCTCCATGTCCTCGGTCCGGGTCGGCAGCACGCCGGCCTCCAGCCCCGGAGGGGGCGGAGGCAGCGGGCGCTGCTCGCGCTTCGGCTTGGCGCTCTCCACCTGGCGGGCCGGCGAGGGGGCAGGGAGGAGAGGTGTGCAGAGGTCGCGGGCGACGGCAGGGAGCGAGGCGTGGAGGGCACAGCGGCGGGCCGCCCCCACCCTCGTTTCCGGAGCGTGACGACGGCCTCAGCCCACCCCTGGCCCCGCCGCCCAGCCGCGCAACCGGCCGCGGCCGTTGCGAGGACCCACTACGGCGGCAGGGCGCCTCGAGCTGCCCAGCCCCGTGCTCGTCGCCCGCGGCGCCGCGGGCTGCGCTGCAGTCATCCTGGATCCTGGATCCTAGCGCTCCCGCGCACCGCACACACACCCCTCCAGCCAAGCCCGCTGCTGCGCTCGCGCCGGGCCGCACCATGATCCACTTCTTCTGGCACTGCGGGATGTGCACAAACAGGCTCTGGCTGCCGTACATCTGGCCGCACAGGTAGCAGGTGAAGCCAAGCGGCCGCTGCCCCTCGCGCCGGGTGGGGGTGCTGGGCCGCGCGCCGCCGCCCGCCGCGGCCGCCGCCTGGCGCCGCGCGGCCGTGTCCATGGCCGCCTGCTGGGCCTCGGGCCTGAGGGCGGGGGACACGAGTCGCAGCGTGGGGGCGGTTGGTGAAGGGCGGGGCGAGCCGGGCCTGACGCCTGAGGGCCTCAAGTGGGGAGGGACAGGTAGGGGACCGGATGCCCGGAGCGGGTGCGCTGTGCTCGGCACGGCGGTTGCGAAAGTAGCCGCGGCCAGGGCAGGCGCGTGCCTCCGCGACTGCCGTCCTGCTTGCCTGCCCGCGTTTGTTGATGAATGCCTCATGCAAACCCTCCCAGGGCCTAAACCCTGCTGCCCTCTTGCCCCGCCCCACCTGAGCGCCGAGGTGCCGCCCTGCAGCATGGAGTCAAGGCTGCGGTTGAACTTGGCGGCGGCGTATACCGACTTGACCTGCAGCAGGGGGCGGTGGGCGGCGGGGGTTGGGGTGACGGAGGGGTGCATGCAGTGCAGTGCGGGGTGTGGTGAGCGCACTTAAGCACTGGTGACACGCTGAGCAACTACTAGCAGGTGGAAAAGAGGGCCCACAAGACGGCATCGGGGAGGGGATTGGCGGCATGTGGATGCGCTGTCTTGCGAGTAACAATCGAAAGCGGGGAAGGGCGCAGAGGGGCTCAAACCCCCGGCGACCCAGTGAGCAAGCCCGCACCTGCGCCAGCCGCTGCGACAGAGGCTCCTTGGCGCCTGCCGTGGCCGAGGCCCAGCCCCCGGAGGTGGACGGCCGCCGGGCGGTGCCTGCGGGCGACAGGCACGGGCACGGGGTGAAGGGGGCCGGTCAGGGGACTGCAGGAGCTGCGGCGCCTGCAGGCGACAGGCACAGATACCGGCAGGCACGGGGCGAGGGGGAAGGGTCAAGGAGCTACAGGAGCAGGAGGCTGGAGGGCTGCTGAACTCGTCGATGCCATCCAGGGTGGTGGGCAGCGGGTCGTCCAGCTCGGGCGGGGAAAAGGGTCAGGGGGCTACAGGAGCTGAAGCTTGAAAGGCTGGACGTATGCGCTTGGGATGCTTGGGATGGGCACGCCGACGGCGCTCGCAGTGGCTGCTCGCGACTGACCGCCGCCGAGGCTGGGCAGCGACGCCTCCGCGCGGCCGGGCTGCTGCGGCGGCGGCGTGGGCGGCGCGCGCAGCGACGGCTGCCGCAGCGGCTGCGCGGGGAGCCGCAGCCCGCCGGCCCCTGCGGGGCGGGGCCCGCGGCAACGGAAGCGTGGGGCCGCTGGCGCCGCGCTGTGCTGCCTTGCCGCCGCCAGCGGGCCGCTACCCCTGCAGGGACGGCCTACTCCATCGCCGCCAGCGCAACAGCAACGGTCATCCTCGCTGGCGCCACCCACCAGGCACCATGCCAACGTTGTGCCCCGAGTTGCTGCTGTACAGAGGCCCCGCCGCGCCCGAGTTGCTGGTGCGGCCGCCGGCGCCGCCCCCGCCGCCGCCGGGGTTGCGGCCGCGGCTGCTGGGCCGGGCAGCGGCGCCGGCCCCGCCGCCGCCGCCCCCAGACGTCCCGCCGTAATAGTACTGCGGGTTATTGCTGCGCGCGCCGCCGGCGCCACCGACGCTGTCAAAGGTGAAGCCGTTGCCGGCGTCGGGCGCGCTGCTGCGAAGGGAGTTCTTTCGGCCGAAGGAGGGCTGGCCTGGGGTCCCGCCCATGGCGCCGGCGAAGCCCCCGAGGCCGTTCGCCAGCGTGGCGTTGTACGTCGAGTTATACATGCTCGCCGGCTGGGCTGAGCGTCAGGAGACCTTCAGAAGGGCTCAGGGCGCTGCGACTGTGCCGCTGCCCTCACGCGGCCGAGGCCGCACCGTGCATGCGGCCGGTGCTCGCGGCCGAGCGCTGAGTCTTAGGTCCTTGGCCGATTCGGAGCCTTGCGGTGGCTGAGATGGGGTCTGCTGGGCCCCCCTCGCGGGCCGCTTGCTACGCGCGTTTGGGCATGTGGGCTTCGAGCTGTGTGAAGTCGCAACTGCCCGGCCGCTGCACTTCCCACTGACTGATTTGCGCTATCACGAGGCAGTTCAATTGCTAGCCGTTGCTTGCGTGCAAGCGGTAGGTCACGACTGGCGAAGTTACGCGAGCGGTGCAAAGGCAAGCGGGCTACAGAGCAACGCGTGCATAGAGCAGGAATAACATACAAGTATTGCGACAACTACACAGCATAACAGAGCTTTGCTCCGTGCAAGCGCAAGTTGGCAACTTGAAGCGCGATCCGCATGCAGGTGCACACATTGCCTTCGCGCCTTGGCGCAACTAACTCGTCGTTGTGCCATGTAGCACGGCGGCGAGCGGTGGCCCCCGTCCCGCCATGCCGCCGCGTGCTGGTCGCCGTCGCGGCCAAGAAGGAGAAGGAGAAGAAGGGCAGCGGCGGCAAGGCACCCAAGAAGTCGGCGCTCGGTGCGCGCAGGGCATCGCGCTGGCTGGATGGGAAAGCGGAGGGGTGTCGGCCGCAAACGGCACGGTCCAAGCCACAGCTTTCCGCACGAGCCATGCCTGCCCTCCCACCCGCCGCCCCTTTGCCAGCTGAATTGATGAAGAAGAAGGAGATTGCGGAGGGCGCAGCGGCGGACACTGGTGCTGACGGCGGCCGCAAAGGCCTGGCTGTGGCAGCTCAGTACGACAACCCTGAGACGCGCGCGCTGGCCTTTCAAATGGCGGACAGCTACTGGCGCCTCACCAAGAAGTGAGCCTGATGTCCGGTGTCAGCCCCACAGGGGCTGCATGCGGCAGTGATCAGCCGAGGGGTGGGGCTCGCAACGGGCTTGGGCCCCAGCAAGGCCTCAACAGCTGGCCGTCCGTCGCTGGCTCTTGCCGCCAGCAACGGTACCCAGCAAGAGGCAGGCCGCCCGGCGCGAGCGCAGGGCACAAGGGGCTTGCCGCAGCCCAAGGCGCAGCTGCGGCAACCGGCGTGCAACTGCCGCCAACCGCCCCACCAAGAGTGTGAGGCGGCGTGCATGTGCTTGGGTCACACCCTGGGATGTAGGCAGCGGGCAGTGGAGGCGCGGCCGAGCATGGTATGCGGCCCGCTTGTGGCCTGGGAGGCTGGTTCCTGTGGGGAGGGGGGCGAGCCGCCGGCGACGATGCTCCAGGGCGGACCCCTGCTGGGCCGGCGAGAACGCCGCTAGCGAAAACACCCCAGCCGCACGGACCGTCGCGTTCGCTGCAGGCCTGTGCCAACCGACGCGCGTCTCGCACCGCCGGTGTGCTCCTGCCGGCCAAACCAACTCACCCGTAACCTCAACAATTGCCCGAACACGTCGCTTCCGCTCCAAGGACCCACCCCAGCCGCTGCCCCACCCTGCCAGGTACCTGCTGTCGGGTGTGGACTTTCACGAGCTGGCGCGGGCGCTGTACCGGGCGCCCTTTGCGCTGGTGGCCCACGACAGGTTCCAGGTGCGGCCTGTGCCTGCACCGTAAGCAGCGAAGGTACTGCGCTATAGTGGCACACAGAAGCAGTGCGTGCACGCGGCGCTGGGCGGAGGAGCAGCTCGCGGCTGGCGTGATGTGGGCTGTGGCCGTTGCGCGGCGCCGGGGCGCGTGCCGACGTACCCTAACCATCGAGGTGCTGGGCACGGCATGAATGCGCAGCCGTCACTGCCTTGTGCGGTGCAGCAAACCCGAGGGCGGCAGCTGTGGGGCGGCAGCTGTGGTGGCGGCAGCTGTGGGGCTGCTGCTGTGGGGCTGCGGCGCGCCTGTGAGCAGCGGCCCCCCCTCATTCCCGAGGCCTGTGTGCGGCGTATCCGGGTCGCGACCTCGCGAGATCCAGGCCAACCCGGTACGGGCCCCATGCCGTACGCACCGCAGGAGGGCGTCACTGTGCCGCACTACATCTACGGCAACCGGTGAGCAGTACGGCAGTACGGCACCGGCCATGCCGCACCAGGGCCCGGCGGTTCGCGCAGTGGCCTGCGGGCCGACGGCTCCGCGGTGGCCCACGTTTCATCCCCTAGCCTCTCGTGGTGCCCACAGCCTGCGCCCACAGCGCTGAGGAGCGCCATGCGACCTGCGCCTCTGCCACCCGGCCACTGCGCAGTGCGGCGCTCGAGCTGTTCGAGATGACGTGGGACGAGCTGACGGCGCTGCCGTCCCACAAGACCTCGGCGGACGACCCGGCCACACAGAAGGCAGGGCCGGGGAGAGCGCGGAGGTCGGGGCCGGGGCGCGGGGTGCAAGGCGTCGGCTGCCATCGCAACTAAGCTGCTGCTGCATGGGCATGCTGGCATGTGATGCATGTGGGGTTGGCGCAGGCTCGCAGCCAGGTGCTCCGTCGATCCGCGGCCCCGCGCGGCCATGGGCCCCTTCACACTGCGCCGCTGCACCACCCGTTTGCTTGCCGCCACCCCGACACGACAAACACACCGTGGCACTTTACTGATGAGCAAAAACACACCCTGTTACTTGAACTTGTAAGTGAACACTCAAGCGCACCCGCATGGCCCGGCCGCGCCACCTCCCTGGCTCGCCCCCAGGACCGCTCCGACCTGCTCGACAAGGCCGCCACCAACGGCGTGGTGACGGGGTACGAGGGCTGGCGCAAGTCCAAGACGGGGAAGCGGTTCAAGATTAAAGACGTCACGCTGTTCAACATCATGGACCGCTCGGGTACGGCACGCAGGCCGCGGGAGGGCTGGGGTTTGCCGTACGGCACCGTACGGCAGCGCAGACGATGCACGTGCTGTGTGGGCCCTTGTGCGGTGGACTGGCGGACATTGCGCTTGGTGCTGCAACCGGCGCCACGCTGTGGTACTAGCTAAACCCCTCTGCACAAGTGCCTCATCCCCGCCGCCCTGCCGCCCCATGTCGCCTCTCGCCTGCCCGCCTGCACCCCCAGGCACCAAGGTGGGCCAGGCCGCGCTGTTCTCGCAGTATGAGACGGCCAGCGGCAAGCTGGTGACCATCACAGCCGACACGGGGCCCGAGGACGACGACGAGGACGCCGGCCCCGCGGTGCCCAGCCCCGAGGACATTGCGGCCGCGGAGGCGGCGGTGGCGGAGCAGGCGGCCAAGATCCGGGCGCTCAAGGAGGTCGATGGCCTCAAGAACGCGGTGCGTGCGGACCGACTGGGGGCTAGAACGGTGGGGGCGTGGGGCGCTCAAGGAGGACCGCAACTTGAACGCGGTGCGGCCTGCCTAGGGGCAAGGGGTTTGGGGCCGGGCGTTAGCAGGCCCGCTCCCGGATGGCCGCGGTGCGGCGACCTGGGGTTTGGAGGGTAGGGGCCGAGCGCTCGACGTCGCCGTCGGCCTCACGAATGCGGTGCGGCCTCCGGCCTGGCCTGGGGGCCGGGCCCACGTGCGGTTGTACGGAGCCGCCCGAGCGAGCGGCCTTGGGCTATGGCAAGCAGGCGCTGTGCGGCGGGGAGGAAGCGACAGGCAGGACGCCCATCCCCGGCCCATGCCCTGCGGCGCCTGCCTCGACCGCGTTGGCATCGCTGCTGCTGCCATTCCTGTTGATGCTGCTGCTGCTGCTACCGAGGATGTGAATGCATCTGCTGCTGCTGCTGCTGCTGCTGCTCCCTTCATGCAGGACATCCCCGTGCAGCTGGCGGTCATGGAGCTGAAGAAGCGCAAGGTGCGGCTGGAGGCGATGCAGCAGGCGCTGACGGAGGCGCTGGCGGCCAGCAAGGCGGCCTTCGACGACGACGATGAGGACGAGGAGGGCGAGGCGTAGCGGCGTGTGGCGGCTCGGGACTGGGTTGCTGCTGCATGGATGTCGTAAGATTGGCTTGGCGGGGGCTGGCGCCGAGCAGGAGACGGGGGCGGCGAGCGGTAGGTGACGGGCGCCGCAGGGATCTGCTGTGGACGGTTTCAACCCGACTACGCCAGGGCGGCTGGGGAACCAGGATAGGCAAGGCCGCTCGACCAGCGCCGTCGGGTTACGTTGGCGGTGACACCGTCTGCCGGCGGCACAGGCTGGTGCGCGTGAGGGCACGGGGCCGGGCGTGCCGGTGTCGCGATGGGCGAGTTTTGACGGTACGGTGCGTGGTTCGCCCCCGGGGCGAGTCTCCGTGTGGCTCGCCGAGCGGCCGGCGGCCGTCCAATCGCATGAACGCCTCGAGCATCCGCCTCGTTCGCAATGGGTAGCCGCGAGCCCGGGGCGCATCGTTGAGCGAGCGCCCACCGACCCGCACGGGGGCATATGGTGGGGGCCCTTACTTGCTCCCCGCAGCTGTCACGCCAACATCACCGCGCACCACGCCTCGCAGCCCTGCAACTGGCGGCATCACGCATAACAATCACCGAGCACACTCTCCCAAGTTCAGTCAGCCCTCCCTGTCCCTCCCTCGCAAGGTTGGCACTGGCAAACCACCGCTCAGCAGCAGCTAGCGCAAGGGGGCACCTTTGTTTGCAGCACCACATGCATACAACTAGACATATGCACGCAAGCGCATGCGTGATTGAGGCCATGCCATGCCAGGCGGGCAGCCAACAGCGCAACCCACACACAGCAGCAGCACACATGCAACCCGGCCGGTGCCTAGTCACTTCGTATGGTATGCAGATGCGTCGTACGGCAGACGCACACACCCTGCGCTCAAGCCTGCAGCGTCCTGCCCCTCCCTTGCTGAGCATCAGCAGCCCCAGACCTGTGACCACGTGTTGTCAAGCACCTGGCTGAATGAACGAAGCTCCACAACCCCATCGCCCACGTGCGACGAAGTCGCAACAGCCACGCATGCTGTAGCTCATGTCCGGCTGCAGCCATCACTCGTTGCACAGCGTATTCAGCAGCACCTGGGCGCCCATGAGCAGCGGCCCGCTGCTGGCGCGCTGCGGCCCCCGCCGCGCCCGCGCCACATGCACGTCGTCCGCAAACCACTGGCTGGGGCCGTCCATCATCATGCCGCCCAGGTCCAGCACCTGCCAGCCCGCACGGGCCGCCTGCGCCAGCTCCAGGTGCTGTGGGCGGGCGTGGGAGGGACGAGAGAGTGATAAGGTGCATGTCGGGACTCGCCAGAAGCACTTGGGCAACAGCACATGGTCCCCCCTGTGGAGCATCGTTCGCTGTCGGCCAGCGAGCGCATCGCATCCCCGTCCTGGACCCCACGTTATCAAAGCAGACGAAGCCCACCTGCAGGCACAGCATGCGCTCGAGCTGGTTGGGGTAGCACTCGGGCGTGCCGGCTGGCCGGTAGCCGTGCAGTACCCACACCACGCGCCGCGCCCTCAGCCGGCCATCGGCGGCCAGCCGGTCTCGGGCTCCCCGATACATGTCCACGAAGTAACTCAAAGTCTCCAGGTATTGTGACACCCCCCGGTACTTGACGCGAGCCGCCTGCTCCAGGGTCGGCGGGGAGCAGCGCGCCGCCGCCGCCTCCCCGGACTCAGCGGACGCGTTCACGGCGGCGCGCCGCCGTTGCGCGTCTGCCGCCGCCAGCGCGGCCGCGGCTCCGGGCCCTGGCTCGAAGCCCCACTTTGCTGCGTACCCAGCTGCGTCCGTTTCAAAGTCGGCGATGTCGTGCAGCTCGCTGGACAGCAGCAGCACGTCATAGCTGGCCAGGTAGTGGGCCAGGGGGTGGGCCACACCGGCGCCTGCCAGCAAGGCTCGCAGTCCAACGCGGTAGGGGCCGATTTGGTGCAGCTCCAGGGGCAGGCTCGGGTAGTACATGTGCAGGTACCTGCGTGGGAGCAAGGGAGAGGGGTAGGGGCACACATGGACGGACGGTGGTCAACGTTCCTGACGGCGTGCTCTGGTGGGGAATCAACACAGCGATGTGATGTGGGCGGCAGCAGGCGGCGGGAGAGGCCTCAGGCAGGCCTCACGGCGCACGGCAAGGACTACGTTGCGCGTTGGCGTGCTGCCTCCCCCTCCCCCCAATCCTTGGGCTGGCCTCTGATCTGCAGTTCGCCCGAGCAGTTTATCAGTGGGTTCGCTGGCCGAGCGCACCAGCTCAGCTCTGACGCGCGCGAGTCGCCGATCAGCGCCACCTTGCGCCCCTGCAGGCACGCCGCCGCCTCGGGGGGCGCGAAGATGCGGTAGACGCAGGAGGCCGGCACATAGACATCGTGGAAGTCCTCAGCCAGGCTATCGTTGCCGGCAAACAGCAGGGGCGCCAGGGGGCCGCGACACACGCCAGCAGGGCAGGCGTCCAGGCTTCGGGGCACCTCCACCCATGTGCCCGGCGCGCTACCGCGGCACAGCGGCGGCTCTGCGTCTGCGGTCGCGGCATGTGTCTTACGGTGCGCGGCCTTGTGGTGGTCGGCCGCGCGGCTCCGCCAGGCCGCTGTCGCCAGGCTGAGGGTGACGTGGCTATCGCTGCCGCCTCCGCCTGCGCTGCTGGTGCTGCTGCCTGGCGGCGCAGGGGGGAGGTGGCCAGCTGGGGTACCGCCATCGCTGCTGAGGGACTCATCGTGCTCCTCAGCACCTTGGGGCTTGTGCAGCCCCTCCTTGTGCACCACCGCCTTGGGCGAGGCCACAAAGCGGTGCAGCTGCCACTGCCAGTCGCAGCGGACCAGAGCGCCGAAGCCAGGAGGCAGCGGCCCGTCGCCGCCACACACGCCACCAACGTCCGCGGGTGCGCCGTGAGGCGCCGTGTTTGCTGCAGCAGCGCCCCTGCTGGCAGCGTCTAGCAAGGTGCCCCCTGCGTCTAGCAGCGGCCGCCGGGCTGTTGCCCAGAGCACGACAGCCGCGTCCCAGGGCCCCGGAGGCAGGCGAGCCCATCCGGGGAAGACGTAGCGGCCTCGGCCCACGTGGCGCGATGCCAGGCGGACGCGCACGCGGCCGCTGTGGGACAGCTCGAGCAGGAAGAGGTCCCGGCCTGGGGGCGGTGACGAGGAGGGGGCCGACAGACGGGTCCGTGGGTCGGGACAGCCGCTTTCACGCCCAGTGGGTCAGCGGAGGCGGTGATTTTATGGGCAGGCTTGAGAGCGTGCCCCGCCCGCCACCTCACCGTGTGTGGCATTGGGCCGGGATGCAGAGATGGCGTCGCTCCGCTTTACTGATGCGCCACAGCCTCCCAGCGCCTGGCCCTCTAGAGTGTGGGGAGTGATGTGGGTGATCGCAAACCCGCACGTCTCCTGGTATCCTACCGGCGCCGAGCCCCCAACTGCGCTGGGCTCCGGCGATTCCGGCGCTCGGAACAGCGGGCACACGTTGATGCTGTCATATGCGAGCGCTGCAGTCTGCGCTGCGGCCGCACGCGACGCGAGCGCGGAAGCTGCGTCGCCGCTGGAGCCGAGCGGCCAAGGGTCGAGCTCCAGAAGCGCTGTGCTGCGAGGCAGTTGCTGCGAGCATAGTAGAGCAAAAGATACAAGCAGCAACCGCGAACGGCGCGGTAAGCTGTGAGCGTTCGGCGCGAAGCGCAGACAGCCCGGTTGCAAGCGCGCGGCGCCGGGCGTTGCGGTTATCGCCGATTGTCGAGCACGGAGCTCACTGTGCGACATGTTCAGTTTGTACAATGAGCTAATGCACTCCCAAAAGAGAATAATGATGAATAATGAGGTGCCAGGCAGTCGCTGGCTGTCAAAAGAGCCCTTGGACTCCAGATGCCCGACGGATCGTCTTCCGCCTGCTTCCCCGCCCCACACCCGCCATCCCGCCTCGAACCCCCAAACTCCACTCCTCAATCCTGCCCCCTGGCCATACTCCGAACTCACTCAAGCCCACACGCGCTCCATTATCATGCATACTTTACATGGAACCCTGCCATGCCGGCCTCAACTGTGTGCCTGGCACGGCAGCCGGTCGTTGGCCTCGGCCTCAATGAGGAGGCCTCCTGGCCTTAGTCGTTGCACAGTGCGTTGAATACCACCTGCGGCTCCATCAGCATCGCGCCGCTGCTGAAGCGCTTGCGGCCGTTGCGGGACATGGCCACGTGCACGTCGTCCGAG
>BDDC01000090.1:69301-82041 GCA_001662425.1 Chlamydomonas sphaeroides | reverse complement strand
TCATGCCGCCCAGGTCCAGCACCTGCCAGCCCGCACGGGCCGCCTGCGCCAGCTCCAGGTGCTGTGGGTGTGGGAGCGGGCACACCATGTGGGCTCAAGTTCGAGGTTATGTTACGCAAGCCAAGGGCGAGTTGTGAGGGAGGGGGAAGCAAACTCGAATGGACGACAAAGGACGAAAGGAGGCACAGGTACCGCCGCCCATGCAGCAATCAAGGAAACCTTGCCCCCTGCCATCTATCGTATTGCGACGACCCCCTGTCACCAGGTTGCCCTGAGCAAACGAAGCTCACCTGCAGGCACAGCATGCGCTCGAGCTGGTTGGGATAGCACTCGGGTGTATGGGCGGGCCGGTAGCCGTAGAGCACCCACAGCACGCGCCGCACCCTCAGCCGGCCATCAGCGGCCAGCCGGTCTCGGGCTTCCCGGTACATGTCCACGAGCGAGCTCAAGGCCTCCAGGTACTGAGATGCACCCCGGTACTTGACACGAGCCGCCTGCTCCAGGGTCGGCGGGGAGCAGCGCGCCGCCGCCGGCTCCCCGGACCCAGCGGATGCGTTGGCGGCGGCGCGTCGGCGCTGCGCGTCCGCCGCCACCAGCGCGGCCGCGGCTCCGGGCCCTGGCTCGAAGCCCCACTTTGCTGCGTACCCAGCTGCGTCCGTTTCAAAGTCGGCGATGTCGTGCAGCTCGCTGGACAGCAGCAGCACGTCATAGCTGGCCAGGTAGTGGGCCAGGGGTTGAGCCACACCGGAGCCAGCAAGCAGGCCGCGCAGGCCCACGCGGAAGGGCATGAGCGTGTGGGTCTCGAGGGGCACCTCGGCATCGTAGTTGTGGAAGTACCTGCGCGTAGGCCAGTGAGAGGGTTATTGAAGCGATGGACGGCAAGAGGCAGTCCGTATGTGGCGGCTAAGGAACCCGTCCGGCGGCGGTGTGGGAGTGCGCGCACATGCCGGCAGGGCCAGCGGGATAACACAACGTGGGTGCAGTGCCCAACGCAGATGGGCAGCAGACTAGTCCCCATGGCGCCGGAAAAGAGCCCTCCCATATCCCTGGCCGCTGATGCCGCCAGGGCCAGCTGTGTTCCCACACAAAACACACGCGCCCAGACCTGTACGCCGGCTCACCAGCCCAGCTCTGACGCGCGCGAGTCGCCTATCAGTGCCACCTTCCTCCCCTGCAGGCACGCCGCCGCCTCGGGGGGCGTGAAGATACGGTAGACGCAGGAGGCCGGCACATAGACATCGTGGAAGTCCTCAGCCAAGCTATCGTTGCCGGCAAACAGCAGGGGCGCCAGGGGGCCGCGACACACGCCAGCAGGGCAAGTGTCCAATCCCTTTGGTATGGAAACCCAAGTACCCGGCGCACTGCCGCGGCACAGCGGCGGCTCCCCTCCTGGCGGCAGCGCCGCGCCCTCCGCGGCCCTGCGCGCCTTGTTGCGCTGCGCCAGCGCCACATCACCTCCGCCATCGGGGTCGATCCCACTGGCACCTGCCGCCTCCGCTGTCCCCTTGTGCAGCTGAGTCTGCAGCACCACCGCCTTGGGCGAGGCCACGAAGCGGTGCAGCTGCCACTGCCAGTCGCAGCGGACCAGGGCGTCGAAGCCAGGAGGCAGCGGCCCGTCGCCGCCACACACACCGCCAACGTCCGCGGGCATACCGTGAGGCGCCGTGTTTGCTGCAGCAGCGCCCCCGCTGGCAGCGTCTAGCAAGGTGCCTCCTGCGTCTAGCAGCGGCCGCCGGGCTGTTGCCCAGAGCACGACGGCCGCGTCCCAGGGCCCGGGAGGCAGGCGGGCCCATCCGGGGAAGACGTAGCGGCCTCGGCCCACGTGTCGCGACGCCAGGCGGACGCGCACGCGGCCGCTGTGGGACAGCTCAAGCAGAAACAGGTCCCGGCCTGGGGGCAGATGTGGGAGGGGCGTTATGTCGTGGGTGGCGGGCGGCCGTGGGGACCATGCATGACCAGGGACTCGACGGCCGCGGTCGGCTGCAGGCGGCAGCTGCGTACCATGCGTAGCATTGGCCCGTGTGGTTGTGCTACCGCAGCCACCTAGCGCCTGGCCCGCGAGCAGGTGGGGCGTCGTGTGGGTGAGCACAAACCCGCACGTCTCCTCGTGCCGAGCAGGTGCTGCGCCCTGGGCTGGTGGGCTAGGCGCTGGCGCGCGAAACAGCGGGCACACGTTGATGCTGCTGAACGCGAGCGCGCCGCTCTGTGCTGCAGCTGCTGCGGCCGAGCGCGATGCGAGCGCGGAAGCTGCGCCGCTGGAGTTGAGCGGCCAAGAGCTGAGCTCCAGAAGCGCTGCGCCGCACGGCAGCTGTTGCGAGCAGAGTAGCGCTAGGAGAGCGAGCAGCGGCAACGAGCGGCGAGGTGTTTCGACGAGGCTCGGCGAGCGCGGCCGATAAGCGCGCCGAGCTGTCAACAGTCGCGACGAAGCCGACGCCATCGAGGCCACCTACACGCTTCGTTACAACGAGTGCTAAGCTGCTGCGTATAGCGCAGCCCACAAGAAACTTCCGTCCTCGCGCCCAAATAGCACCATGCGGCGGCGATTGCGTCCGATTGCAGTACAGCCGAGCCCTCGCTCCCTCCTCACCAAACGCCCACGTCCCGCCCCAACAGTCCCGCCAGCCCTACCGACGCGCGTCCCGACCCTCCCGGCAGCCCCGTCGTGGCCAGCGCCTGCTCCCGGCCCGTCAGCAGGCGGGCGGTGGCTGCCAGGTCCAGCGGCTGCGGGCCGGGCGCCAGGTGGGAGGCGGCGGCGGCCGTGGTGGCGGCGTCCTTGAGGTAGCTGAGGCTGCGGGAGGCCAGGTCGGCCTGTGGCGGGGCGAGAGGAGGCGGGAAGGAGGAGGAGCAGGGCAGGCAGTGGGCGGGCGGCAGGCAGTGGGACACAGCCGCCCCGCCCACGGCCCTCAGCCGACCCGCCCGCAGCCGCCCGCAGCTACCAGCCCTCCGTCCGCCCTGCCACATTGCCTCGTGCTGTGGCAACCCCCGCCCCCCGCCCCCTCACACACGCACCTGCAGGTTCACCACCGCCTGAGCCATGAGGCGGCAGTGCGGGTCGCCGTCGCCCTCAGCCACGCACCGGCTCCAGCCAGCCACCCACTCGAGCCGCTCCGCCAGGCCCCCGCCGCCCCCGGACCCAGCACCAGCCCCACCGCCGCCCAGGCCCACGGCCGCAGCCGCGGCCGCCGCTGCCGCCGCCCCTCCGCCGCCGCCCCCTTCGGCGCCTGGCTCGGAGCCCAGCAGCGCTGCGGCCACGGCGGGCGGCGGCAGCGCGGCCAGCACCTGGCCCGCGGCCAGCAGCGCGGCTCGGCGGACAAAGGGCTCGGGGTGGCCATGCACCTTGCGGCGGGAGCAGGGGGCGGCGGCGGCCGGCGGCAGGACAAGACAGCAGGAGGGGCCTCAGCACGCGGCGCGGGTGGGGCCAGGCCTGCCCCTTGCCGCAGGCTCTGCACTGCCGCACCCCATCGCGGCGCGCATGTACCGCCAGGACCCTGCCGCCGGCCCTGCCCCCTTGCTTAGTGCCATGCCCCGCTGCCCGGCCCCTGCTACGCCCGGCCCCCTGGCCTCCCTGGCCTCCCTGCTGCCCACCCATACCCACCTGCGGCGCGCGCAGCAGCTCCAGGGTGGCCCCCGCCAGCGGCGCTGCGGCGGTGCTGCCCGCAGCCGCCTCCGCAAAGCCCGCCAGCACCGCCAGCAGCCGGCCCAGCAGCTGGCAGTCGCGGCCCAGCAGGTCCACGCCGTGCTTGACGCGGTCCACCTGGAGGGGCGGGAAGGAGGGGGCGGGAGAGGGAGCCGGGGAGGCGCGAGCGTGGTGGCAAGGCTGGGAAGCCGCGGCCGTCCCACGCCCTGCAGCTAGGCCGGCATGGAAGGGATGCGATGCAGCGCGAGCGCGGCGCATGGCGGTCGTGGTGGTTGCACAAGCAGGGCATCAAAGCAGCCCCACACGCCGCCCTGCCCTCCCACCTGCCCTCGTGCGCCCATGGCCCCCACACCGCCCCGCCACCGCACCGCACCTCGCGCAGCAGCCCCGCCGTCCAGCGCAGTGCCACGTCCGCGAAGCGGTTGCGGAAGCTGCCCCGCCCGGGCGCAGGCAGCCCCGCCGCCGCCGCGGCCTCCTCCTGCTGCCGCTTGCGCAGCGCCGTGGGAGCCCACACACGCGTGCGGGGGCCCCTGGCGCCACCGCCCGGAGGTTCCCCCTCCGGCCCCCCGATTGCGGCCACGGCCGCGACGGCCCGGTTGCTGCCGCTGCCCTGGGTGAGCGCTGCGGGCTGGGCCCGGCCCGGCAGCCGGGGTTGGCTGGAGGCGGCGACGGAGCCCGGCGGCGGCGGCCGCTGCAGCAGCGGCCTGCCGCCGGGTCCCTGTGTGAGGCGCGGTGCGGTGCGGGGGTCGGACAGCTCCGCTGCGGCGGCCGACAGGCAGTCGAGCAGCGTGAGGCGCTGCGGGTGGGGAACGAGGGGCGGGAGGCAGGGCCGCAGGGCGGAGGGATGTGGAGGGGTGAGGCGGCGAGGGGCGGGCAGGCAGCGGCGGTGCAGCCAGGGGGGCACGGGGAGGTCCTGGGGAGGTGCCGTGGCCGGCGACAAGCACGCACAGGCGCACAGGCGCAACGGGCCCTGCTGGCCCACTGCCCCACGAGCCCCGCCTTGGGCCCACCTGCGAGAGGTCCAGGTGCGGCGAGTAGACCTCGGGCAGCAGCGCGTCGCCGGCTGCGGCAGGCGGGAGGGCGGGAGGCAGGCAGGAGGGCTTGCGGGGGTCGGCGCAGGGCCCTTCGCGCAGCGGCGCAGGCCCCAACCCGAGGTCCGGCGCCCATACAGCCCTCGGCAGACCCTCAGTCACGGCACCGCGTAAGCTCACACCATAGGGTGAGCGCACCTGCCGCCCAGCCCTCGGCCGCGACCGGCGCCACAGCAGCAGCACAGCTACGACAGCGCCGCGCCCTGGGTACATCCAACCCGGCACTCCAGCACACGCATGCCCAGCCAGCCCTGGCCCCGGCCCCACCTGGCAGCGGCGCCACCGCCAGCAGTGCCACAATGGACCGCATGCGCTGCGCCGCCGCGGAGCGGTCGCCCGGGGGGCCGCCGCCGCCGCCGCCGCCGCCGCCGCCGCCCGCCTGCGCCGGCGCCGTGCCGCCGGCAGCCCCGGCCTCGGGCTCGGGCTCTGCCTCGGCCCACTCGGGCACTCGGCAGTGCAGCAGCGAGCGCAGCAGCTCGGGAGCCGCCAGGCCCAGCTCGTCGGGGGCGGCGCGGACCAGCTCCTGGAGGGCCGGGGGGCGGGGGGAAAGGGGACGGGGGCTGGGGTTCGTGGGAATGGTCCGGAGAGCAGCGAGCGATGGCGGCGGAGGGGTACTGCCGCCTCGACCATCGCTGCACGGCCCGACTCTGCAGTACAAGCCGTACAAGCAGTACCAGCAGCACCAATAGTACCAGCCGCCTGGCACTGCGTCCTCACCGCCCCACCTCGACGCGCTTGAGCGCCGCCAGCACCACCGCCGCCTCGTCCTGCTTGCGCAACGCCGCCGCCAGCGCCCGCAGCTGCAGCGACGCCGGCGCCGCGCGCTGCCACGCGTCCGCCTCCGCGTCGCCCTCCAGCTCGCCCGCCGGCGCCAGCGGCCGCAGCCCGTCGTCCTCCTCGTCCTCCTCCTCCCAGCCGACGCCGCCCTCGTCGTCGCTGTCCGTCTCCGTGCACACGCTCCTGACCTCCCCATCCCCGTCCTCGTCCCCATCGCCTCCTTCGTCGGGCATGTTGGCCTCGGCCCCGTCGTCGCCGGCTTCACCAGCGCCCGGCGCTACCGCCGCCGCCGCCTCCTCCGGCTGCGCCACCGGCAGCCGCCGCGGCAGCGCGCCGGTCCACAGCTCCTCCGGCGCCAGACCCAGGTCGCCCATGTCCGTGAACAGGTCGCTGGCCGGGTCCAGTACCAGGCTGAAGGCGCGGCCGATGCGCATGGCCTGCCGCCGCGTGGCCGCCAGCGGGCTGCCAAGCCGCGCCGACACGCCGCCGATGAGGTGCCCCAGCAGCCCCGGCGTGCCCTCCAGCGCCTCCCTGCCCGCCAGCTGCGTGAGCAGCAGCAGCAGCGCGGCGGTGAGGGCGCCCTGCCGCGACGCGGCGACCCGCGGGACGGCGTCGGCGTCGGCCCACAGCGCCGCCGCCGCCGACGCGGCTGCGGCGGGCTGGGCGCCAGGGTAGAGCTCCGGCAGGGTCTCGCAAAGCAGGGCCAGGCAGTCATAGGGCAGCGGCGGCCGGCGCAGGCAGAGCAGCATGCGGTCGGACAGCACGTGGCGCACGGCCGCGTGGGCGGCTAGCGGCGGCGGCAGCAGCCAGGCCAGGCCGGCGACGGCGGCAGCCAGCGCGCGCGGCGTCAGCGGCGGCGGCAGGCCGAGCAGCGCCTCGATGAGCTCCTGGCGGCGCTGCTGCGGCGGCTCTGCCGAGTCAAAGGTGTCGCTGGCGCCGCCGTCGGCCGCGGTCGTGCCGGCGCCGCATGCCCGGTCCAGTAGCGCCGTCAGCAGCCGGTCGGCCGCCGAGGGGCTGGCGTCCGCCAGGCGCGTCAGTGCGGCGGTGCACCCAGCCCGGAGCCGCTCGCTGCCGGCGGCGACGCCGTCCGCGTCTGCCGCTCCACTGCCCTCCCTTGCCTCCACCCCCGCCGGCGGCCCGCCTGGCGCTGAGGCAGGCGCGTAGGCCGCAGCCAGGCTAGGCGTGCAGGACAGCAGCGCGTCGGCGGCCGAGGCCGCGGCGCCGCGGCGGCACAGCCGCTCCAATAGCTCCGCCAGGAGGGCGACTGCAGCATCGCTGACACGGCTCGACAGGCAGGCCAGCGCTGGGGCGCTGGGCTCCAGCAAACCGCTGTCCGCTGTCCCGGCGTTGCTATCGCTGGGTACCTGCGGTGTTGACGCAAGGTCCGGTCTGGCACCGGTGCCGACGTCATGGCTGGGCGGTGCATCAGCCGGCGCTGTCGCGCCGCGCGGTGGCGGCGGCGGCGACTGCAGCGGCGGCGGCGTGTCGGCGCCGCCGCCCTCGGCCGCTGCTGGCTGCCCGTCAGGCTGGAGGCCGCTGCTCAGGCGGGCGCGAAGCGCCGCCACCGCCGCCGCCGTGGCCGCATCCGGGTCAGACAACACCGCCAGCAGCTGGCGCAGCAGCCGCCAGGCGAAGGCCTCAGGTTGCAGCTGCTGCCGCCACTCGACATCGCCGCTGCCGTCAGCTCTGCTGTGGCGGCGCGCGGCGGCGGCACCGGCTGGGCCCGCTAGCAGCCCCGCGGCGCGGTCGGGGACCGACGCCAGCAGCGCCGCGAGCGCGTCAGCATCTACTGTCAGTGCCGCGCCGTCGCCACTCGCTGCCGGCGCAGGCTGCAGCAGCAACAGCCGGCGTAGCAGCGCGTCATCCTGCGCCGGCAGAGGTTCGCTCCCTGCTGGCTCCCCCTGATTCTCCTCGCAACCCTCGGCAGCGCCTTTTTGGAGCCAAGCCGGGGACACCGCCAGGCACAGCAGCGCCTCCGCCACGCCGCTGCAGCCGGGGGCGGCGAAGCGCAGCGCCAGGTTCGCAGCCGCCAGCTCCGCACCCCGCGCGGCCACTCGTGCGTAGGCGGGTGAGGCTGCGGCGCCGGCGCCGGCGGCCGGGGCCACCAGCGCCAGGTGCCTGCGGGTGATAGTAGGACGAAGAGTGGTTTGAGGTGCGGATACGGGAGGCGCAGGAGCACATCAGGAGGGTCGACAGAACAGGGTCTGCTACCCGCGCCCTGGAGCAGCCCGGCCCCCGGCGGCGACGTCATCCCGACGGGGCGACACCCGACCGCCCTGCCCAGCCATCCATCACGCCACGCACCCCGCCAGGGCCTGCAGCAGCACGGGCGCCGGCGCCAGCTGCAGCAGCGCGCGCAGCAGCAGCACGGCGCGGCTGGGGGCGGCGCTGCCGGGAGGGGCCGTCGCGGCAGCTGCGGGGGCGGGCGGCGGTTGGCGACAGCATATGGATACAGGTATGGGGTCAGTCAACGTGGCGTGCGTGCGCGGTGCTTGCTAGCGCCTGGTGCGATGACGGGGGCTTTTCGGCTGGCGCTGCCCTAGGGGGTGCTCACCAGACAGCAGCACGGACGACCATGGCTCGAAGCAGCCCCAGAAGAAGACCGCCCGCGCCGTGTCCGCGGCTGCAGTTGCGAGTTGTGCCCCATCAGCGCTGGCAGCTGGCGCAGCTGAGCCGCCGCGAAGGTCGGAGAGCTGCTGCAGATAAAGGTCGAAGGGCCGCGGCGCAGCGGCTTCGACATCGGCGTCGCGGGACAAGGCACGCCCCAGCGGCGCCCGGCGCCGGCCCTTTGGCGTCGCCGCGCGGCCATCAGCGGCACAGCGCTGCGCCTCGGCAATGTTGCCCGTAACGAGGGCGGCGTGCACGGCTGCCGCGACGGCGTCCGTGGCGACGCCGCTGTCGGCGGCCTCGACCAGGCGGCAAGCCTCCTTGACGAGGCCGCGCACTGCCGGTGCCACATAGGCGGACGCCATGGCGTCCGCAGCCGGGCGGAGGCAGGCCGATGGAGGCTGCGCGCGCGAGATGGCTCGGATGCCTCTGGCAATCTAGGGGCCCCAGGCAGACATTGTCATCAAGGATCTATGCAATGTTAGGTGTGATGTGATATTTCGTTTGCCACGAAAGCATGGCAGGCCGGTTGGCGCCAATCGCGAGCTCGTTGCCAGTGATGCAGGGGCGCTTAAGAACGTTCCTGTTTGTATTCTTTGATATGCATAGTGCACCTGCTAGCAGAACACCTAGAACCCTCTATCTCGTGCTCCGCCGTGCTGCGTGCAGCTGCATTCCAGGCAGGCGCTTCAAGTCGGAATCAAAGGCTTCCTCAGCCGCCTGCTGAGCCTTTATTATCATGGGCAAGCCGCTGCAGTTGCTATTCTGTGACCCTGGTGATGCCGATGCCGGGCCCCGGGTGCTTGAGACCCGCAAGAGCCTTCTGCGCGCGGCATCGCCAGTGCTCGCTGGCATGTTAGAGCAGCCGCTTACGACGCCGGTAGAGTTGGCGCTTGAGGACAGTTACGATGTCTGGGACACGGCGTTGGCCATGCTTAGCCCTGCCAACTACCCACTCGCCTACGTCACCTGGGTGAGCCCCGTCACTTGGGCCCAACGAGGTCCTTGTAATGTGTCACAGCAGGTGATGCAGCGTGTCGAAGGGCAACGGTGAGCTTCCGCAACCCCGACGCGTCACCGTGTACACATGCAGGACAACATCCCCCAGCTGCTCATCCTGGCCGATAAGTACGACATCCGGGTGCTGCGACACGCCTGCGCCGACTTCCTGTGCCGCAACCGGGGCGACATGAAGCTGAGCGAGCCGCTGGAGTCGCCCAAGAACCCGCTGCGCGCCCACAGCCTGCTCGACAGGTGCGGCACGTGCGGGGCCAGGTGCCGGCCTCCTGCAAGCCCCAGCAGTGCAAGCTGGTCACACCGCCGTCTCACGCTGCCCCGCTTGTGACCCGTCCTGCCCATCGAGCCCTGATGTCCCTTGCCTGGTCTCCACTGGGCCCCAGGTACTGCCGGCGTGACGAGGCGCTGCAGCCCTACTGCTGCGAGGTGGACAAGGCCCTGCGCGCCGCCGTGGTGCCCTTCACAAAGGAGAGAATGGCCATGCCCCACGGCCTCACCGCCTACAACTACGCGCCCACGCCCGCGCACAGCCAGCTGACGGCGGCGCTGGCGCAGCCCGACCTCGACTCGCTGTTGGGCGTGGCCACGCTGCGGCTGGCGCTCGAGGTGGCGCTGGCGCGACCGTGAGGGTTACCGTGGAGTCAGGTGCCGTAGCTGGCGGCCCCACTTGCCGCGGTCCAGGCTGGGTGCCGGCGGTGGCCGACCTGGCCCAATCAACCTGCAGGAAAGTGCAGGACGTGGTTACTAAGAATCGTTCGGAACTAATGCACTCGCGCGGTCGTGAGGACCTTGGCCACGAGGGCCTCATGCGCAGGGCTTGATGGTACAGGCGCATGTGAAGCTCGTACGCACGCTCTTGGGATGCTTTTCTAGCGTGATCTGCAGGCGATATGATCAGGGCAAGTTGCGTCGTGTGGTCCGCGTCGCCGCCACGTGCCGCCGGGCTTGCCTTCCTCTTTACGACCCGTGACGCCCATACGCACGGCCCTACAGCTCTGGACCTGGACGTCTCGCATATTATTTTTTACTTGGCTGCGTGTTTAGTTAGCGCAAGGACCGCCTGCGTGGGGTGTCTCTCGCGTGCTCGCTGGGCTGCTGGAGCAGCAGCTGTTGGAGCTGGGGCAGCAGGTGTTCGGAGCCGATTGCGCGGAGGCCTGGGCACGCCATGGCGTTCGTGACGAAGGTGAGCGCCTGCAGGGCTGACAGTTGTTCACAGTTTGCGTTGGTATTGAGCTTAGGGAGCCGCTGCAGTGCGATGGACCTTGCTTGGTGCACATTAGCGACTCCGCACAAGTCGGTCGCTCCCCAGTATGTCCCACCCGCGGCCCTGCAGGATGCCGCCACAGCGCTGTTCGCGCTTGCCGACAAGTACGACATGGGCATGGTACGGCAAGCCTGCGCCGACTTCCTGTCCCGCAACCGGGGCGACATGAAGCTGAGCGAGCCGCTGGAGTCGCCCAAGAACCCGCTGCGCGCCCACAGCCTGCTCGGTAGGTGCGGCTGTGAGCGAGCTGAAGGACCGGACACAGGGCACAGGTTACTGGGCGCCAACGTGCTGGGGTGAAAGCGCAGTGGCATGGTACAGATTGTCCTGGGTCGCTTGGGTTTGTGCCTTTGTGCTTTTACGCATGCCGTTTTGCCTGCCTGCCTGCCTGCCTGCAAGGTTCGAAGAGGGAGAGCCGTGTCGACAAGCTCGCTCGCTCCCTGCTGCCCCTCCGTGCCACCAGGTACTGCAATGCCGACCCCGGGCGCTCAAGGCCTACTGCGGTGCCGCAGAAGACCCCGAGTGCTGGTGGGGTGGGCGTCCCCCAGCACCTCCCCGCAAGCTTACGGCGGACCCGTGGCCGGCAAGCCCATATGGGTGGCCCCTGCGGCTGTTGCTGTCGGCATGGCGTACGGGACTGGTGCACTTCTTCGTGGCACAGCGGCTTGTGTCCACTGCGTACGCGTGGTACGCGCGGATTGCGAGGTGTCTGGCACAAGACCCGGCAGCGGGTGCTGTTAAGCAAGGCGAAGCCAAGCAGCCGTCGGGCGCGGCGGCCAAGGCCGTGTGTCAGTGTGTGATGGGGCTTAGACAGGAGAGCCATGTCGTCGCGTCCAACTGGCGATTCATGCACGCGCCCTTGGCGCTTTGCAAGTGTAAGGCAGCAAGGAGCAGGCCGGTGTGCGGTACCTGGACGCGGCTTATCGGTCCTCCCTGAGCCGCTGCGCCGCCTCAACGTGTGATCGTGTGTGGTGGGGTCCTCACTGGGGCCGTGGATGCGGAGCGGAGCTCGTTCCACTGGAGGGCAGGGCGAGCGGTGGGGGCAGGGCTAGGCGATGGCAGGTCTTGCCCCATTCGGCAGGGCGCAGGCTCTTGACGCTATCCACGTCTGATAAGGTGGCCCCATCCAGTGTGGGGAAAAGGGCGTTTCCGCCCGGTCCTTCGGCTAGGCCTGCCGGCCGGCGGCCGCCCCCACCAATTGGGCTACTTCAGTTGAAGCGTTTCAACGCAGGCGCCCTTCCACCCTCCTCATCTGCCTTGAGCCCGGCCCCCTGCCCGCACGCCTCAATGCCGTGGCTCCCACGGAGAGACAAGCGTGAGGCCAGGCCCAAGGCAGAGGCACGGCGCTGACTCCAAGCCCGGACCCAAAACCCAGCCTCCTCCACAGGCCGTGCGCTCGGAAGTCGACGCCAGGCGGCCGCGCCGGCATTTGGGCGAGTACAAGAGATGATGACAGCTGCGTGACAAACGTGACAACCTATATTCCTGCTTTGACTTCGTTCTAGCTTATCATAAACCTGTTACTGATAGTGTTGCACCGTAAAGCGGTCGTCGCCGTTTCACAGCCAGGGGCCCATTGGCGCACTGGATACGGGCCAGGCGGGTAGGTCGACCGTGGAGGACCCGTGGAGGACCCGTTGAGGACCCGTGGGGGACCCGTAGAGGACCCGTGGAGGACCCGTGGAGGACCCGTGGAAGACTTGTAGAAGACCCGTGGAGGACGCGTGACGACCCATGGGCCTGTCGACCCGGTATATATAGTTACCAGCCAGGGACGCCCTGGTACTAGCAGTCCTGAAAATCACCGGCAGTACCGAGAAACGCCGCCAACGTCCGCAGCAACACGACATGGGCCAGCTGCGCCTCCTGATACGCGACAGCGCCACCGGCGAGATGCGCAAGCTAGACGCGCGCGCGGGCCGGCTGCGCGAGGTGTCGGGCGTGCTGGATAGCTTGCTGGAGCAGCCTCCCGCGACGCCGGGGCAGCTAGAGCTACTGGATGACAATGCGGAGGCCTGGGGGACCGCGCTTCAGATGATGCGCCCCTGCAACTACGCGCGGAGCTGCATTACATGGGTGCGTCGCTAGCCTGCACCAGTCTGCAAGCCTTGGGCAACTCAGGGACGGCGGCGCTACATGAACTGCAAGCGTTATTGCGCGCGCGGGGAAGCCAGGGGCTCGCTCGAGCTCTGGGTATGTGGGCCCCGCGTGCGGCAAAAGAGGCAGTATGGGTCAGGGCAAGCCACGAACGCCCTCCACCGTACCGTACCCTTCACAGGACAACATCCCCCAGCTGCTCATCCTGGCCGATAAGTACGACATGTGCATGGTACGGCACGGCTGCGCG
>BDDC01000090.1:28237-69291 GCA_001662425.1 Chlamydomonas sphaeroides | reverse complement strand
GGGGCGACATGAAGCTGAGCGAGCCGCTGGAGTCGCCCAAGAACCCGCTGCGCGCCCACAGCCTGCTCCACAGGTGCGGCCTGGGTGCTGCTGTGGGTGGGCTGGCTGCGGCCTGAGTGCGTGGGTGGGCTTCTGTCAACTACTCCCGTGATTGCCTGTGGCAAAGCACCCTGAAGAAGGCCTGTCGCGTTGCCCTCTCCGATGCCCGCCAGGTACTGCCAGGCCGACCCTCAGCTGAAGCCGTACTTCGGCGAGGTGGAGGAGGCCCTGCGCAAGGACATTGCGGGCTGGGCCTCGGGCGGCAAGCAGAAGAAGCTCCGCAGCCACATCGAGGAGCCGGCCTTCCGCAGCCTCATCGGGCTGGACACATTGTTCACGGTGGTGCGCATCGGCCTGAACGGCTAGCCAGCTAGATAGTCCGGGCGGCCTTCGGCGGGTCGGGCTGCTGTGCATGGCTGGAGGCCCGACCGGGGCTGCGGACGTGTGCAGCGAGCGAGGGGCGCGCTGCGGGTTTGCGGCAGCCCTGGGCGGCGGCGATGTGCGTAGCGCGCATGTATACTGGGGTGCCGGTCTGTGGGCGGAGCCCACACGGCGACCGGTTAGGACCGGCGGCCGGGAGACCCTCGGGGGCGAGTTAAAGGGGTTAGTGCCTCCGTACGGCCAATGAGAGCCGCAAACCCATACTTGGGTGGCGTGCGTGGGCCGGCCAGCCTCGGTACCTTACAGGACTTAGGCCTCGGTTTCAAAGGCCGGGCGTCACCGTTCGTTGATGTCTTTTCTGCAAGCGGCGAACCCGCTTCCTGGAGGCCCCGCCTACGTCGTGGCTTCACCTGAGGTGAGCGCTCCTAGCGCTCAGTAGCAGGCTTACGCCTGTTACACGGCGTGGCTGGGTTGCAGGGTAGTTGGGCACATTGGGGGCGAGGCAGAACCTCCCAAGCCAGGGGGCACTCGCCATGTGCGCTGTAACAAGTTGGCAGTTGGCTCAGCTGGCAGCCCCCTGGCCTCTTGAGAATGGCATACAGCTTAGTTGGGCCCCCGCCCCCGCATGTGGGCCCGCCTCGGCCGCCAAGAAATAGAAACAAGTACCCTAGGGCGGAGCCGCCTAGGGTGTATTAAGGGGGCGGGGCGTCCAGGGTCCAGGACCACCTGCCTCCGCCACCATGGGAGGGAGAGGGGAGAAGGAGAGGGGAAGAGGGGAGGAGAGGGTGCATCTGCGGTGGGGACGAGGGGGGCGGCGCGCCGCCTCCCCCGCCCCCGCCTTGGTTAGCTAACGCGTCCTGGTGCCCTGCTGGCGGGCCAAGCGAGTTTCCACCATTTCGCGACAAGGGCTTGCATGTACATCCTTGCTTTGGTGGAAATGTTGTTCGCTGCCGTGTGGGCGTCGCCCGTGTCCACGCCCAGTGTGCGCAGGATCGAGACCAGGTTGCGGGAGACAGTTCCCGCATGGCCCACGATGATGACCGTGTCGGTGCAGTAGTGTACGTGCTGCCCGCAGGTTCCGTCGTAGGCCGCGCCCCGGGCGACCCACCGGGGCCTCCAGGACCTTGGAACGGGCGTGCTTGCATGGAACCTTGGTTGCCGCCGCGGCAGCATAGCGTCAGGCGCATCCAGCCACGGCCCGCGGCAACGCAGCCCTTGCTGCCCCCGCCATGGACAAGCGGCGCCTTGTTATATGCGACAGCGCCACCGGCGAGGCGCGCGAGCTCGAGGCGCGCAAGGGCCGCCTGCGCGATGCCTCGCAGGTGCTGACGGAGCTGCTGCAGCAGCCTCTCGCGACGCCGGGGCGGCTAGAGCTTCACGGTGACAACGCGTATGTAGGCCTGGCAGAATGCGCTCAACATGGTGGACCCCGCCAACTGCGCGCTGTGCTTAGTATCGTGGGTGAGCCCTCCACGCAGGGCGTGCGCGACGGAGAGCTTGGGCCGCTGTGTTGGTGCCGTAACGCTCGCCGACGACGGAAACCGCCAGCCGGCTGTATGCGGCCGACGACCCTGGCCCGGCCCCGGCCCGCCGCGCTGCCCACGCATCCGTGGGCCCTCCCACAGCACAACATCTCCCAGCTGCTCACTCTGGCGGACAAGTACGGCACGCGTGCGCCGACTTTCTGTCCCACAACCGGGGCGACATGAAGCTGAGCGAGCCGCTGGAGTCGCCCAAGAACCCGCTGCACGCCCACAACCTGCTAGCTGGACAGGTGAGACCCGAAGCGATGACGATGTGGCATCTTGTGCTGTACCCCTCGCTGCAATGCTAGCCGCCATTTGCCGTTGTATGCGCCTTCCCCGGTAAGGCCCGGTGTCACCCATTGCCGTGCAGGTACTGCCAGGCCGACCCGGGGCTTAAGGCCTACTGCGACGACGTGGAGAAGGCCCTGCGCACTGCCGTCGCGGGGTGGGCGTCGCCGGCGACCGCAGGCGGCAACTGGCGCTGCGGCGGCTGTGGCTACATCGATCGTGGTATCGACACCTTTCATACCAACTGCTGGAGCCTCCAGCACCGCACAAACTGCCGCCGCCGCTGCCAGCCGCCTCCGCGAGCTCATGCCGGACCCCAGTCTGCTCAACTGTGTGGGCGCGGCCACCGTGGTAGTGGTGCTGAGCGTGGGGCTGGAGCATGAGCAGTGATGCTGTGGGTCTTCGCGATTGGACCACGCAAGGCCGCCGTTTGGGGTGGGGGGTGGCTGGGGTGCAGTCCAGCCTATCGATCTCCCTACCCTGACGCTGACGAGCCCAGCTCTTGCTTGAGGCTGGCTGTGCCGGGTGCGAGGGCGATCGTCGTGGCTGCTGCAGGGCCGACCAGGCAGCGGCAGCAGTCTTGGCAGCAATGTTGGTTGGGCACTGAGTTCGAGCGGCAGGGTGCACTGCGGGGTTCAGCGGGGTCCAGCTATTGACGGCAAAGATGCCGCTGCTGCTGCTGCAGCTGTTTGCTGGCTCCCTCCCTCCCTCCCTCCTGCTCCTCCTCCTCCTGCGTCACTCGCTGAATGGCCTGCCGAACAATCTGGATGCGCTGCACCGGCGCCGCGTTGGTGCGTGGGTTCGTGGAATATACAGGTGTGGCGCGGGGCCTATCTAGCGCCAAGGGGCCGGCGCGCTACCCGGCGAGCGGCGACAGCATTCGTCCGCGGTTGTGACCGGTAACTGGCGGTTCCTGTCTGTGGTTCTTACTTATATGAACCGACTCTATCTTCCAAATAGTCGCCCCCCATCCAGCCGCTCAACTGCGGTATTTGCGCTGTTTTCGCACCGCGTGCCGCGCCGCCGTCGTGTCTGCCCGACACCTGTTCGCTGCAGCTCATTGAAACATACAACGGGACACTGCAGCCCACTAGCTGCAACATCCAGACTGCCAGGCAGCCACGGCAGCCATTCGGCAGGCGCCCACCGCCAGGAACCTTCATACCTGCCCCGGGCCCCTCCCGTCCCGTCCTTCCTGGCCAAGTCCACGGTCCCACCACTCAGTGCCCACCTGCAGCCCCAGCCATCCTGCGCAACAGCCCCCAGCCCCAATGCAAGCCGCTGGCCTCGGCCCAGTCGTCCTCGGCCCCACCCATCCAATGGCGCGAGCTCCTGCCCTCTGCCCACAAGCAACCACCAACCAACCGCTAGCTGAGGTCCAAGAGGTGCGGCGGCAGCACATCCAGCCGCGACCCGGCCGCCGCCGCCGCCGGCTGCGCTGTGGCGCACTGCGCCGCCGCCACCAGCCCCGGCCCCGCCGCCGGCGCCTTGCGCCACGGCCAGGGCGCCCGCGCGCTGCGCTGCGCCTCCTGCTGCCCGCCCGCTGCGGCTCCGGCTGGCGGCGGCAGCCGCGCGGCGGCCTCCGGCGGCCCCGCCGGCTGCTGGTCTGCGCCGCCCTGCGCCAGCCACCGCTCAATCATGTCCCTCAGCGCCAGGTTGGGCACGAGGTCGGCCTCGCTCAGCGGCTGGCCGTTGGTGGGGTCGGAGCTCTGCTGCGCCACCCACCTGCGGCGGGAGAGCGCGCCGGGGCGTGGCGGTGAGGGAAGAGGGCGAGCGGCCGTCAAGCGAAGGGAGAGGAAGCACGGACGCCCGACACCGGAACCCATGGCACCGGTCAGCATGCTCGGGTATGAAGCGCCCTGGGACGATGAGACGCTGCGGGCAGCGGCCCGTTGGCGGCGGCGCGGCTGCATCCCTGTGCATGGCAGGGTCTGCGCATGCGAGCTGACAGCGCTCCGTGGACGGCACCCCGCAGCCCTCGGACCCTCACCTCCGGATGTACTCGTACTCGTACGTCGTGCCTGCGAGGCGGCGTGGCGTAGTGAGGGTGCTGCGAATTGATCGCCCTCCCCCGCCGCAACCAACCCCGCCCCGCTGCCCAGCTCCCTCCCAACAGCGGGCGAACGCAGCCCCATATACAAGCTTGCACGCCGGCTTTCTACTCCGCACCGCTGGCCCCAACCACCCCAGCCCTCCAGCGCCACCCACCGCTGGGCGCCACCACCGGCAGCCTCATGATGGTGTGTGAGATGGGGCAGCACAGCACGTCCGGGGCCGCCTCTAGCGGCCGGCAGCTGCGGTCGAGCTGCAGCGGCGGCGGCAGGCGGCGGTGGCGCGCGGCAGGGCTGGCCAGGCGGCGGCGCAGCAGCGCCTCCACGTGCAGGCGCAGGATGAAGATGAGCGCGGGGGGCTCCGGCACGCCGTTGGGGCTCTGAGGGGCGCGGGTGTCAGGGTACGGGGCGTTGGGAGAAAATGGTGCAGAGCGACGTTCATGGACGCATGCCAGCCGGGGGCTGCCGTGTGTGGAGCGAACGCCGCATGATGCCACTGCGTGACCATGATTTCACGACACCCCAGCCCGAGCCCGGCAGGCCGTCCTGGCCCCTACGCGACCCACATCTCGGAAGTTGTCCGTGGGGAACCAGTGCCGGCTGTCGTCCGACCATTCCCACGCGCCGGGCACCCTGTCAGAGCGCCTGCGGGGCGGAGGCCACGCAGCGTCGGAAGGAGGCCAGGCGCACATAGTGAAGGCCCCCATGCAGGAGGCGTGCATGCCGCATGCCCAAGGCCTGCACGTCAAAGTGCCACAGCGACGCTTGCATGCCATATGCCGGGCCACGGCGCCCTTCAGCCCCGGACCACGGTCCGGGCGGCCTTGCCTGAACAGGAATGGGTGGTACTGCCCAGGTGCGTAGGCGTACACGCCCGCCCCGTCCGGGGTGAGGTCCTCGAACTCGGGCGGCAGGAAGTCCAGCTCTGGTGGGCATGGGCCCAGGGGCGAGGGGAAGATGTTGGCCAGCGGTGCAAGGGGCCTGCTAACATACGCCATGGGGGTGAGGAGCGGCACAGGTCTGGGCCAGGCGCGAGGTTGAGGCCGCGGATACCAGTGACCTGGCCGCATGCAGGTGGGTGCGTGGCTCGGTGGGTTTGGCTTGGCGGGCTGCCAACTGCCAGGTATTGCGGTGGGCTGTGGGCCCGGCGAACGGGCCTGCCGCCCGGTCAGCTTCTGACGCAGCCGCTCACCTAGCGTGGGCCGCGCCAGCAGCGCCGAGATGACCCGCACGAACTTGGTGCCCTCCGCGGAGCTGACCTCGAACAGCTGGCGCAAGGGGAGTAGAGGGGCCAGGCAGGCGGGCAGGAGGGTTCGACGTCCTGTGAACCGCAGCACGGTCGCACGGACCACTCCATCCCCCAGCTCCCCTACAGCCCCGGAACAGCAAGAATGCTGTATCCTGAGCAGTGCCTACCTTGACTATGAATGACACGGTGTTGCCGACCAGGTAGATGACCAGGGACATGAAGCCCGCTGCGAGCAGTAGCCGCAGCGCCAGCCCCGGCTTGGGAGCGCCCAGCCCCAGCAGCAGCCCGGGCGGGCTGAGGATGTTCATGAGCATGGCAGGCGTGGCGCTCCGAGGCGTGCTATCCCAGGGGCCGGGCAGCCGCTGGGCGCCTGCGGGGGCGAGGATGCGGAGGTGAAGCAAGGGCGGAGGGCGGATGTTGTGGGCACCGAGTTGGAGGGCTAGGGAAGCGTCCTTGAGGCGACGGCAAGTACAGAGCGCCATAGATAATAAGTTCGTCGCGGAGTGAGTGGCGTCACGGGCTGCGCCACGTCTGAGCAAAACGCATGGGGAAACGCAAGCTCTCCTCGCGCTGCGCCGCCCGCTTAATTGCCCATGAATAGCTCATAATATACCAAGGCTGAGCGGGTGGCGCACCTCAATTGCGAGCTTGCCAAGCTGCGTGTACTCCCGAAAGCGCCATCTGTGCTCTCAGCGAGCTCCGCGTCCAGCAGGCTTCGCTAGCTGTGGAGCTTTCATATACGACAAGATGGCCGAGCGACTGGCGTGGCGAGGCAAACCCTGCGTGATGACTCGGCTTGCGGTGAAGCGCCTATGCAAACTTGGGGAGCTCCTACGATGTGCGATGGCAGGTGAAATGATGAAATAGCTAGAAGACGGAGGACGTCCCTGTGGATGGCTGGGAATGCGCTGCGGGACTCAGTACCGTGCACCGTACCCCCGTACGACAAGCGGCATGGCCTCCCTCGCCGCCACCTCAGCCACAACGCCGCCACATTGCCACTTGGTGAAGTCATACACGTGGCGACCGCATTTGCCGCCGCACCGCTGCCTGGCAATGCCGCCGGAGCTGCAGTGGTGGCGGGGCTGCCCCTCACTCTAACTGCAGTACGGTGTACGGGTTATGTACGGTCGCGGCGATGACGCTGCGTCTGCCGTACTCACCACACACGCCGCAGCGACCGTCGCATCGGGCGCTGTTCCGCCGGCAACGGCAGCACGCGGGCCTGGCGGTGCCGCCAGGTGAACTGCAAACTATCCGGACGCCGCCCAACGGCCTGATGCAGCCATCGCCTGTCCAGGCGCTCGCGTGTTGTGAAGCCAGATACCGGTGAGTACTAACTTGCGGCATAGCCTGTGTGCGTGCAGCCGACTCGGCCTGTGCGAGCAGCCAGCGAGTCCGCTGGCCGGTGCAAGGCTACGGGAACCGGTCTCCCCGCCCGCCGTTTCCTTCCGATCGCCGTCACCGCCGGCTGAGAGGCTGGCAGAAGTCGGTCCGTGCTGCCGCCCCTCGCCTGCTGTGGCAGCTCGCGGCAGCGCGGGCGTGCTCGTCCCGCTGGCAGCCTTCCCGGCCGTGCGGCGCTTGCTGCTAGCTGCTATGGCGCATGCGGGCCGCTGCTGGAGCTTGCGAGGTCCCGGCGCTGCCTCGCCTGTTGCAACAGCCGGCGCGGGCATCACCGGGGGGCGGTGGTGGTCGGGCTCCTGCTGACGGCAGAACTCCGCCGCCATCCCGCACGGCCGCACGCCCTGCAGGGCGGCGGATGCCTCGGGGCAGATGGTTTGAGCATGCTACCTGCTGTAAGCGACTCTGAAACAGCAGCAATACAGCCCGCCGACGAGCGACGCCGTCGCGGCCAGTATCCCAGCCTGCGAACCCGCCGCTCCGCCTCATCGCCTGCTGCGCCGCCGCCACGGAGGGCAGCTGCCCTACACACAACCAAGCAGCTAGCTGCCCGCCCCACCGAAAGAGGACGGGATGGTCGACCATCGGCTGCTGGCCTGCTGCGCCATGGGACTCTGTCGCAGGGCAGGGATGGCCCATTCCACCGGAGTCAATGGCCCGCGTCTGCTTTGCGCAGTCTGGCACATACATCATCAGATAGGCTGCTTACACCTACCGGGCGTGGGCCGGACAGACAGGAACACGCCGATCGGGAGCCGCCAAGCGGTCTCCTGATGAACCTCCATCGCCTTGCCTTGCACGCCGTTCACACAGGGCCTCCGCATAGATTGACTGACGCTCGCTGCACTGCCAGTGGCAGCCCTGCGCTGCATCCCCACAGCCAGAGCCCCAGCCACCGCACCAGCCGTCTCAGGAAACCCCCCCCGCCCTGAGCCGTCTGACAAGCCATCCGGGAGCGCACGCACCACAAACACCACCGACAGCTGCGATGCCGGCACGTCCCGCATAAGTAACATCGTTGCCTGGAAGTGCACCATCTGGCTTCGGGCACGCAGCTCGGCAGCTCGCCCTGGCGACCGCCGCGCGCCACGTCATGCCGTTATTGTATTGATATCATAAGCAAGGGCGCCGGTCATAATTCATATCACCAATGCAAGGCTCTATCCAACTGACGCGCTTGGTGGCGTCAGGAGCACCGAAGCTCGCGAGGGCCTTGCAGTTGCGCTGCATACGTCATCCAGGAGGCCGTTAAAGCGCGGCGGCGGGCGCAGCCACCACAAGCGCTCCTCCCAGGGGTTCACACGCCACAACAGCGACAGCCGCACGACTGTCACGTCCGCAGCACACCGACGACGAGCGCCTGCACGCTGCCTCGAATGAGCACGAGCCGCCCGCGCGCTCTTGCCCCAGAAAGATACGAGCCGCCATCTCTGGCGGTAGGTCGCCGCAGCTAGTGCCGCCGCGTGTGCGAGTGCACCAACGTGAAGCCGCTCGGCTCCAACACAATGAGCATCATGCCTGGGGACACACAAGCAAAGCGAGGGCGAGACAGACGAGGCATGAAGAGCAATGAAGACAGACAACGGGACCCACGCGTGGGAGCGGCGAGGCAATGGGACGGGCGAGGGGCAAGCGGGCAGCGGGGCTGCGCTCACCCGGCGCCACAGGCCGAGAGAGCCCGTGGGAAGGGCCCGACCACGATGCCCACATACGGTGCACGTAGCCAGCCGGGAGAACCATGTGCAACCCGGGCCAGACCCCGCCCCTTTCCCTTGCGGTGGTGGGCGTGGGGCCTCCCCATACACGCCTGCCATCCTGAACGCAACGACACCTGCTCTCGGAGTCGTAACCATTTGTATTTCTATTTGCGCATGCCCACGCAACCGATCTGACTCACCCATGAGCATTAGGAATATGTACGGCAGCCTGCTGCCGATGCTCTCCCGGAACAGCAGCGCGCCAAGCAGCACGCTGAGCAGCACGTTGCAGCGCTTGATGGCCACCACGTACGACACCAGCAGGTGCTGCGGGGGAAGGGTGCCGGGGCGGAGAGGAGGGGAGAGGAGTGCAGGCCAGGAAGGAGGGGTGGGGCCGGACATCAGCGACCTTGGGGCCCCGGGCAGGAAGAAGCAAGGGGCGGGCATCTGCTGTACGAGGCGGCGCAGCGGAGGCGGTGAGGGTGCCGGCGCGCAACCCGAAGGGCCCGCCCATGCTTGACGATGCCAGAGGACCACCAGCAGGTGACATCCCCTCGCATGCGCTTGGCAGCCGCGCGCAGGCAAGATTCCTGATGCGGGTTGCCTCCCGAGCCCTAAACCGTCATCACCGCAGACGCAGCCCTCTCCCCTGCCCCCTTACCCGCACTGCCCCCAGGAAGAACACCACCGCCGCCAGCTCCAGCAGCGACACGAGCAGCAGCAGCGGCAGCCGGCGGCTGCACAGCATGAACATCTGCCGCGGCTGCATCGCCAGCGTGTAGGCCAGAGAGGCGGCGCCGATGGCCAGCCGCTGCGTGGCTGTGAGCGGCGGCGGGCGGGTGGAAAGGAAAGGAAAGAGATGGATGCGGGCTGGCCCAGTCGCTGCAGGACGGACCCCGTGGGGCGGAGACGGCAGCCCGGCGGGCCGCGCTGCGGCGCTCCCCCGAGCCAGCTGCGTTGGCGCGTGTCATGTCGCGCTGAGGCCGCGGCTGCCCCCATCCCCCCCGCCATCCGCAAGCCCGGCGCGCCAGCCCAGCGGCTGCCCTCCCCGTGGACGCACCAAAGTACATCCAGATGGATGGCCCCGTGATGACGCCCAGCTTGTCCAGGGAGGCGGTGACGGACCAGATGATGGCTACGCCTGCATGAGGGAGGGAGGCAGGCGGGGTTGGGGGCGGGGGAGCAGCACGCGACGTGCGCCTTGACATCGCAGCAGCGGGCAGAAAGAGAGGGGCCCAGTACAGGACAAGAATGGGTGAGCCGTCACCCACAGCCGCAGGGCATGGTCCGTGACCGGGCGGGCAGCGGAGGCACGCGGCACGGAGCGCCCATAGTACCACGCGAAGCTGCGCGCTAGGCACGTTTGCAGACCAGCGCTGCCCCGGCCCGGCCCAACAGCCCCCTCCCCGGCCAGCACCTCCCCTCCACGCCACCTCCACGACGGCACGCACCGATCATCAGGATGGTGCCGGGCTCCTGCTGCCAGCCCAGCACCGCAAACCCGCGCCCGCCCTCGCCACCGCCGTGCGCCCGCCGGTGCGGCGCCAGCTTGCCGCCGCGCTTGCCGCCGCCGGGCCCTGGCCCCGCTGCCGCCAGGTCTAAGCCGCCGCCGCTGGCCCCCCCTTGCGACCCCATCCCGGTCTCTAGGTCCAGCGATGTTTGCACTGAGCCAGTGCGCTGCACCACGGACCGCTCCGAAGTCAGCAGCGCTGAGGCCGCGCCACTAGGGGCCACCACCGCCGGCGCAGCGGCCAGCCCGGGCCCTGCCGCCAGCGGCGCGGTCCCAGCGCCCGGAGCGCCGTCTGCTAGCTTGCCCTGGCCCCCTGCTAAAGCAGCGGACGAGGACGCGCCGGGGCCCGCGACGCCGCCGCCCCGGGTGTTGAGTAGGTAGCCTCCCAGGGTGACCACTGACACGCCGATGACTCCGCTGGGGCTGGGCAGCTCGCCTGGGGAGGGGCGGCGGGAGAGGGCCGCGTTCGGGACAGGTAAGGAGGCAGGCAGGGATGCAGAGGTGGCAAAGGGAACCGGCGGTGGTAGTCGGGGCCAGGGCGCTGAGGTGCGTTTCGAGAGTTGTAGGTCGCGGCTGCTGGTCGTGGGTCGCGGGTGCAAGCTGCAGCGCAATGTTCCACAGTGCCGCTCATGCGCCGCATGTTCGCTGACGAGATCCCGCGCGGGCTGAAGGCTGGCGCGCCGCGCGGGCCTCACCTAGGAAGCAGTAGGCCGTTGCTATAAGGATGGCGGGGGTGAAAGCGAGGTAGGGGATGGTGAGGCTGCGGGGCAAGGCGACAGCCAGGACGGTGCAAGGGGCGCAATGTCAGCGGGCGGGACACAGCCGGCACGTGATGAAGCGGCAAGCCCTGGGCGCTGCGCACAGGGGCGAGCCGTACCGGGCGGGCTGCGGGGCTGGCGGGCGGCCTCCAGGTGCGGCAGGGGCGAAGCCGCACTGGCCTACCTCAGCGGCGAGAGCTGCAGGGCCCGCTGGTACATATATCGTGAGAGGAGCAACAGCAGTGAGGAGGTGGCCGTAGCTGTTAGGAACACGGTGGAGTGCCGGATGCTCTCCACGCCCTTCCAGCGGCCGGTGAGGTAGACGCCCGTGGGCGCCAGCATCTGAGGGGGCCGACACAAGAGGCAGCGGTTTTGGTTTTTGCATCATCAACTTTTGGCAAGCATGTGTCCTAGCGCTGCGACAGGGCGCCGTCGATGAGGGTTGGCTGTCGTGTGACCCACGGCCCGCAAACCCTGGGGACGCACCGCGTCGAGGAGGGCTGGCAGCGTAACCAGCGCATCCGCAGGAATGCCCGCGACTGAGACAGCATATTTACGAGTGGCGTCGATTGCCGTGTGCGTCAGGGCAGCACACCCGGCCAGCACCAACCCCGTCGCCAACATCGGGGGGCGGTCCGGCAGGCGCCAGCCCGCTAGCCACCGTTTTGCAGCTTCTGCTCAGTTAGCTAGTGCTGCTCGTGTTGCACTGTGCGTCCACCCGGCGGACCGCCTGCTCGCCGTCCGCGCCGTTTGCTGCCCCAACGTGTCGCGCTCCGAGGCTTGTCCAGCCGTGCTAGGTTGCCCTCCAGACACCTCTTTGATCGCCTATAAGACGGTCGTATCGTGCTCCATGCGCGCAGCAATGCCAAATTTGACTGTTGCGCTGAGTTATGAAAGCTGTGGTCGAGTGAGTAATTTGTTAAATTCTATAGATATGCGTCCATCGCAACGTGCAGGATCGGCGTCAATAGACTGCCGGGAACCGGGTGGAAGCCGCGTGGGGGCCGGTGGTAGGAGGAGCAGCCAATTGAAGCAGCACACGTATTGAAACCTCAAGCAAGAATTCCTTGTTAATGTACTACTTTGTTCAGGAGGCGCGGCAGGGTTGAGCGATGGGGGTCCGATGCAAGTGCCCGTCCCCCGCTTACCACGGCACCCAAGCGTCAGAAACACACCTTTGGCCGGAGCGGCGGCCACCCACCTGACACCATTTAGTTGTTTCGTGTGCACAGCATCATGAACACCTCAACTGTGAAACACCCCCGCTGTGCCGAAGTCGCGTCTAGCTCGCCGCGATGTGTTGCGCCTCGAGCGCCCAGCCGCCGTGCTTCAATTCCTCGCACACGAGTATGCATACCGCAATGCATCAACCCACGGCTGAACCACCTGGTGAACGCGGCGGCAGTCGCAAGTGTCCGGCCGGAAGCGGCGCCGACAACCCGCCCAGCCAGCCCTGCGCCGGCGCACGACCACGGTTCTGGTTTAGGCGCAGATGTGCTTGGACTAGGACAGGCGATTGTCGACCTGGCCAGCTCCGTCGATGAGACCTTCTTGAACGATTTTGGCGTTGCGAAGGGTGGTCGCAGGCAAGTACGGGACGCAAGAACTTGTGGCGGCGGGGTCCCTGTGGTAACCTCTCCGTTTGGGGTCGCCACAATTCTTCTGTGGCCGGCGCTCGCGGCTGTCTAGGGTCTGCCCGCCAAGCTCACGCAGCTGCGCGCGACATGGGTCTCGCATAATCAAGTGTTCGCTCGGCGCAGATGCGCAATCGGGTCTTCTGGTCACAGCAAGCCGCATGGCCCTTGCACGCGATACGCATGTCCCTTGCACGGTGCAAGTCCCTGCGTCTCAGCGCACCGTTCTTGGCCCATCTCCCGCGCAGGGTCATCACCGTTGATGAGCGCGCGTCCGTGATGGAGACGCTGGATGAAATGGGCGCTCCCAGCCAGGTGCGAGGCGCTGCCACGCGTCGCCACGCCAGCCGCCCGCGGCCGCACCCTCCTCCTCGTTGCCCCATTCTCCCTCCTGTGCCATGATGCCTCCTCATCTAACCCTTTCCTTTCCCCATCCGGCTGCCTTCCCCAGGTTTCAGCTGGTGGCTCCCTGGCCAACACGCTCGTGGGCGTGGCCCGCCTGGCCCGTGCCGCCGGCAAGCAGCTGCGCGTGGCTCTGGGCGGCAGCCTGGGCACCGACACGCTGGGCCAGTTCTTTAACGCGCAGATGCGCTCTGCGGGCGTGCGCTGCTTGCTCGAGACCCACCACGGCCACAACCATGGCCACGAGCACGAGCACACGGCGCAGCCCCAGCCCAGCGCCGAGGCGCAGCCCTCAGCAGCCTCCGCCGGCGCCAGCTCGGGCCACACCGGCACAGTCATGGTGCTCACCACGCCCGACGCGCAGCGCTCCTTCCTGTCCTTTTTTACCAGCGAGACTCTCAGCCTGTCGGAGCGGCTACGCTCGGCGGTGCGGGCCAGCCGGCTGGTGGTGGTCGAGGGCTACATGTGGGAGATGGCGGGCGCCGAGGAGTACATCCTCGAGGTGGCGCGTGTAGCGCACGCGGCGGGTGCACAGGTGGCGCTGACGGCTGGAGACCCGGGGGTCGTGGCCCGGCACCGCGACGCCATGCTGCGCGTGCTGCGGTCCGGGGTGGACATGCTGTTTGCCAACGAGGACGAGGCGGTGGCGCTGGTCGGCGGCAGCCAGGATGAGGTTGGGTCTGGCGTCGAGGGCCGCAGCCGTGGCGAGACCGCGGCTATGCGGCTCGCGGAGCTGAGCCCGCTGGTGGTGGTGACGGCGGGCAGCGCGGGCAGCTACGTGTGCGCTCTGGGGCAGGTGCACACCGTGCCGCCCTACTGGCTGCCTCAGGTGGGGGGCTGGGTCGTGGGGGCAGGGCAGGCAAGGGATCATGCGTAGCACTGCGTCAGGAAGACAGGGATGCGCCGTAAGGCAGCCATGTCACGTACAGATGGCGCAAGCAGACGCGTTGATGCTGGGGTCGCGAGTGAACGGCTCGTACGGGGGTTGTGAGCTCACTTCGCACGCTGCATGCCGCTGCCATTGTCCTGACGCCCCCCTGGCAACCCTCCTGCTGCCTTTCCTCTCCCAGGGCCCGGTGGACACCACTGGCGCCGGTGACAGCTACATGGCCGGCTTCCTGTACGGCCTCTTGGCAGGGTACGACATCCGTACCGTGAGCGAGTTTGCGAGCCGCGTGGCGAGCGCCGTGATCGGGCGTTACGGCCCGCACCTGAGCGACGAGGACGCGGAGGACCTTGTGGCTGACCTGCCGGAGCACGTGGGGCCGCTGAGGGTGGCGCTGGGCGAGCTGGGGATGGGCGCGAGCGAGTTGACCCAGTTCTGATGCTTTGAAACGCGGCGGGCCCCGGCGAGGGGTGGTGAGGGGCAGGAGGCAAGAGCAGCAGCGGCTGCGTGGCTCTAGGTTGTCCCCAACATCCCTGGTGCTGCCATATCGCCTTGCCTCTCTGGCTCGGGCCGCCCTGCCTGCGATCAGCTTTACGGAGAGGCTGCTGCGTGGAGAGGCTGCTGCGAGGCAGCTTGAGTAGCGTGAGCTGGAAACCTAACACTCACAGCCGGTGACGGCGCTGGGGCTGCGAGGTCGGTTGCAGCCCCCGCGCGGTGCGGCGTGTACACTACCCAGTCCGCTATGGCTTGCTGGTTTACGCAGGCCGGGTTGACTGGATTGCGTGGTTTGTTGTGAGCTGTGTGCCCATTGGGTTGTGAGCAGTGCGCTTTCAGTCCTAGGGCTGAGTGACTGAGCGGAGCGACGCGTTGAGCTATCGTCCGGATGAGCTGCTGTCGGTCAAATTGGCTGATGGGCCGATAGGCCGTGGTGCGTGACTGTGGGTGCTGACGTGTGAGGTGCTGTACATTAGGGGCGGGCGGAATGGCATGGCGGGCTGCTGCTGGGTTGCGGCACGGTGGGTCTGGCCGCGTCGGAGGGCAGATGCCCTTGATCGCTGAGGCGCGGCCTGTCGAACAGTGCAATGGCGCTGACGTGTCCTCAGCTCCTCACACAAGCTAACCGACACCGGACGCCAGCCACTCCCTCCTCGCGCCCATCACGCAGCAACCTCCATATCTCGACTCCTACGGCTGCTCGCCATTGCAGATCTGCTTCCTGCTGTTATCAAACCCAAGGCTTTGGGGTATCTCGCCTGACAGAACGCAAAGCTGTCCGCCAGCATGGTGTTCTTCAACCCCATAATGAGAGGCCCGGGCAGTCCACCCTCTCACCTGCAAGCCTGCACCTTGCGCCTCCTGTACCGTATCGCAGCAGGGCCCCTGGGACGTGGGACCCCACCTGCCGCCGGCCAACGGATGAAGCAAACAAGCGCTGACAGTTTGAACGCCACGGCCACGGAATCACGCACGTCAGAGTTTGAGATACCAGCATGAAGTTGGCATCGTGGCACGGTCAGCACTGTGGGCGCTCCATTCCTTGCATGACAGACCTAGCGGGGCTCAGATCGTGTGTTCCCTGCCGCCGCTCAGCCACTGCACCGCACGACCGCCTGGGCCCAGACAGCATGACAGACCCCCAAGGGGACGTCCCACCATCCACAGCCGCAGGAGGGCCGCCAAGCGGGGACCAGCTGTCGTCTTCTATGGAATGCAATGCGCCATCTCACGGCACAGCCGTGCGCGCACAAATCAAGTGCGTAGCGCAGAGGCGTCGCACGAACGCATCGCTGCAGCTCCGGGCCTGCCGTCACCCAGCCACGTCCTCAGCCGCAGCCAACGTCACGCAGCAAGCGACGCCCACGCGGCAGAGCAAAACGACCACACCCTGAAACGTCCATCTTACACGCCCACGAGCGCTAGTCTACTAGGATATCAGCAGTCGCTATCAGCCGTGCAGTTGGTAAAGTGCACCAGCAAGCGCGATGGCGCGTTCCTAGCACCTGGCGGACGCTGCGCCGCAGGGCCCATTCACCAGCTCTCCCATGCAACGGCCGTCCAGCACGCGGTGCGGTTGTCGTGCGTGCCTCGCGCCATCGAGCGCCGTCCTCGGCGACACCGGTAAGCGTGGAGCTCTAACCGGCCTGAACCGGCCTGCACAGCAGTGGCCGCACCTGCAACCGCTGCCCTAGCTGCCGGCTTCTGCTGGACTAGTTTGACGGCCTCCAAGCCACTGGGTTCAGGGAAGGGCGGCGGCAGGCACAGCAGCGGGTGTACCTCCCGCGCCGTAGGGGCGGTGGCCTGCGGCACAGCCAGCGCCTGCACCTTAGTTGCTACTACCTAACTACCGCCCGCTCCTCTTCGAATTGCCCGGCCACATCGACCTGCAGCAGTCGCGGCAACGCAGTGTGGCCTTCAGCTGTTGGAGACTCAACGTCCCGCGCCTTGGCTGCCCGTTGTCAGCGCCTCAGTCGGCCGCGTGGCGCGACAGATCAGCAGGCACGGGCTGTGACGTAAGGCGTGATTTGAACACCCTGCCGCACGTCTGCCGCCGGACTTCGCCGCGAAGCGTCCGAAAATCCACGGGTGTGGCCGCTTCTGCATGCTCATACGTGCTGGCTAATTTCAAAGCCATTGCTTGAGCAGCATCTGAGCTCCAAAGGAGGCCGCCAAGTTGGCAGGCCAGCTCAATGGCCGGGCTGAATGGCTAGCTCAGTCCACTTTTCCTTCCGAGGGGCCCTGCGCTTGGGGTCATTGGAACCCACGTCGTCCGTCTCCTCCAGCACCACGGACCCGGGAGGCATCGGGATGTCTGCGCGGGACCACAGGCAGCGGGCACGGAGCGTGTCGGGTATGGACACAGTTGACAGCTGGGGCTGGTGCAGTCACCAAAGCGGCACCAGCGAGGGTACGGAGTCCTTACGATCGTTCGGAAGCGTGTCGCGGGCCCAGTCCTCGTCCACAATGTCTATCAAGTGCGGATTGCTGGGAAGCCACGACATAGTCCCAAGTTTGTGAAGAGTTATCCTGTGTCGATGTGCCCCGCGTATGTATGTTGTGCGGCTCGTCGCCCTTTCCCTCCTCAACGACGCCGATGCAGCAAGGAATGCGGACCGGTGCACCGGTCAACACGCGCGCTGCAAAATTGCAGATGTATAACTATGACGACATAGACGCTAAGATGGGCCAAACGGGCCCTGTAACTCGACTTGGCTTCGGCCAAGAACATGCCGAACTGCTTAGATAGAACGCCGCACAATACCACCTAACGTGTCTCAGCATGAATGATCGTGCAACCCTCGCTGGCTGGGCACAGCAGCTGGGCAACCCCGCGGGCCGGGACGCTGCTGCTCGCCTGCTGGAGGCGGTCGCTGCACAGCGCCTCTCCCTCGAGGCCATCCATGACGCTGGCCTGCTGCAGCCCCTGTGCTCTGCGCTGCGCAGCAAGGTACTTTGCAGGGCATCTCCTTATAACAGGGCGGAACCAGACCCCTGGCTCAAGCCAAGCGGGAAGGGAGGGACAGGCGACAGGGCTAGGAGGGGAGAGCCAAGGCCGTCAGTCGACACGTGCCTTGCCCTTCTTTCGCCCCGCCCTCCTATCTCCCCAGGACCCAGCGGCCCAGCAGCGCTCTGTGGCCGTGCTGCTCGAGGCCAGCCGTTGCGGCCCGGGCGGCGATGTGGCGCTCGCTTCGTCGGCCGGCTGCTGCCAGGCACTGCTGGACCTAGTGGCCACTAGTATGCCTGTACACGGCAGCGTGTTCGAACAACAGCACCAGCAGCAACAGATCCAGGAGCGCTTGCAAAGCAGCCGACCGGCGGGGACCCCAGCGCCCGGTGTCGCCGGCGACGGGGCGCGGCCGTCCGGCGGGCCAGCGGCGGCGGCCGGCGATGCCGGAGCCGCCGGGACGCTGGCGCTGTGGGAGGACCCCCAGTCCGCGGCCCTGGCTGCGTGCATGCTGCTGTGGCGCTTCAGCTGCGGCGTGGAGACGCGGGAGCTGGTGCTTGGCGGCACCAGTGCGCTGGTGCAGGTCCTCATGGGTAGGGCGCGCAGGGGTAGCGCGCCAGGGGCTGGCGTCAGCTGCTGGGGAGCCCATGGGCCAGGTCTTTGGGGGGGGGCGGGCTGTGGCAACTCGGCTCGTGGCGCTCGGCAGCAAATGCTGGAGAGCCAGCCCTCCCTGCTGGCTGGGGCGGCCCGTGGTGCACATCCTGCTGCCCCCTCCCGCCTCCCTGCCACCTCCCGCCCCCGCCGCAGTGCTCCTGGGCGCTCCCTCGCCCGCCATGCGCATGGCAGCCAGCGGCACCCTGCACAACCTCAGCCAGGCGCCCCGGGTGCAGGGCCAGCTGGCCAGCAAGGCGCAGGTGGGGGCCTTGGGGCGCAGCGGCTGGGGCAAGGTGCAAGGGGCAAAAGGCAGGCTGGTGGGGGCTGCAGGGCCGGCGGGGCAGCTAGGCACCTGTGGCGGAGTCTCGTTGGCTCACCCCGCCCTGCCCTGCCCGTCCCGCCGCCAGGAGCTTCTGCCCATCCTGCTGAACCTGCTGGGCCGCTCGGGGCCCGACCGCCTGGCCGCCCTGCACACGCCCGGAGGCAGCGGCGGCGGCGCCGCTAGCCACGCCCCCACCCCCAGCCCCGGGCCTGCTGCTGGGCCGTCCAGCGCGCAGCTCACCGTCACCTTCGCCGACCCGAGCCCGTCGTCTGACACGGGCGAGGCCTCGCCCGATGTCTCCCCGCGGCACACGCCCTCGGGCTCGGCCGCCGCCGCCGCCAGGGCCGCCGCCGCCGCTGCGGCGGCCGGCGCGCCAACGTCGCCGTCGCCGCTGCGACGGCTGCATCCCACCGGGCCCGCCCTGGCGAGCCACCTGCACTCACTGCTGCAGCTAGGCCACGCGTCGGCGCAGGCCCGCGGTGCAGGCGACGCCTCCCGCCGCGGCCCCAGCCCCGGCCCAGGGCCCGGCGCCGCACCCGGCGTGGGCGTCGGCGTGGCGGCGGCGCCGTGGCAGATGCTGGCGGCGGCGCCGTTCGGCGGCGTGCCGGCGCCGGCGATCATGGGAGGTTGCTCGCAGGCGGAGGCGGTGGCAGCGACCATGGCCAACGCAGCAGGGCTGCTGCGTGTGCTGTGTTGCCAGCCCTCCGTCGCGGCTGCCATTGCGGCGGCGGACGGCCAGCCGCTGCGGCGCATGCTGCGCGCGCTGGCCCAAGCCGGCGCCGCGGCGGCGGCCTGCTCACTGCCGGCGGCCGCGCCGGCGATGCCGCTGGCGGCCGCGCCGCATGCTGCGGCGCTAGCGCCGCCGCACTCGCCGCTTGCCTCCGCGCCAGCGGCGCCAGCCCAGCCGGGCCAGCTCCCATCACAGTCTCCCCTGCTGGTCGAGTCGTTGGCCCGCTTCCAGCTGCTGTGCGGCGGCGCCGTCGCCGCACTGGCCGGCCACTCGCCCACTGCCGCGCCGCAGCCCGGCGGCGCCGCCGGGCCCATGGCGGCTGTCGCCCCCGCCATCGCCGCCGCGCTGTTTTCCAGCTGCCGAGAGGCCGACGCCACGGGGCTTATAGCACTCGCCTCCAACCCCGGCATCGCGGCGGCGCTGGCGATCTCCCTGCAGTACGGCGCACGGGCCATGGGTGCCGAGATGACGCTACCGTTTCCGCACCCTCACGCTCCGCCGCGGCCGTCTGGCCCCGTCCCTGGCGGCGGCGCCGGAGGGCCGCTGAGCACCAGCAGTGCCACCGGCGGCCTGGGCTCGCCCACCGCCAGCGGCGCTGTGCCTGCAGCAACGGCGGCCGTCCTGGCGGCGCCGCCAGGTGACATGTCAGTTGGCGCCTCGGCAGCCGGGGCGCTCGACCGCATAGCGGCGCTCGCTGCAGCCGCAACAAGCCTGCACGCGCTGCGCCTCATCGCCTGCTGCTCCGCAGCCACCGAGGCCCTGGTCGCATCGGACTGCGGCGCGCTGTACGGCGTCCGCACGCTGTCGTACTGCCTTGTGCAGCCCTCGCCCGACCAGGCGCTTGTCGTACAGCTGGACGAGCAGTCGCTAGCCGTGCAGGCGCTGGCGTGCGGCACGCTGGCGCGCCTGTCCGAGCATCCGGCGGCGCGGGCTGTATCCCTGGTCAGGGAGGCGCTCGCGCCGCCGCTGGAGGTCCTGTCAGCGCTGGCTCTGCTGCTGTTGCTGCCGGCGGCGGCGCAGACCGGGCTGCCAGCGGCGGCGCAGCCAGACACGTCCAGCCGCTGCTTCGTTGCCGCCCTGCTGGCTGCCGTCACGGAGCACGGGCCGTACAGTTACGAGGTGATGACCCAGGTTATCGTCGGCACGCGCGGCGCGCTTGGCGCCATCATTGGCCTCATCCCCGCCGCCACCGCAGCCGCCGCCGCCGCCTCTGCCTCTCTCGCCACCACATCTGGCTCCGTGCTGCTCACCGCGCGTGGGGACAGGTCCGAAGCGCCGCTGACCGCCCTGAGCTCCGCCGACTCGGCCTCACTGCCAATCGGCGGCCCGGTTTCCGGCAGCGGCGGCCTTCGCTCCGCCGGGCCTTCGGGCGCGCTGCCGTCGGCGGCGGCGCTGGGGATCCGGGCCGAGCCGTCGACGGCACTGTCTGTCGACGGTGGCGTGGAGCCCCTGGCGGACTCAGCCGCTGCGGGCGTGGAGGCGGCGCTGACGCTGTGCACCGCTGCGGCCCACAACCGGGAGCTGGCCCGAGTGCTGGTGGGCAAGACCACGCTGCTGGGGACGCTGCTGGCGGTGCTGCGGGACAGGCGGCACGGTGAGGCAGAGGGCGTTGGGACGCGGCAGGCGGGCTGATATCGGGGGAGTGGCTTGGCAGGTGCTAGGAGCTGGGCTGGGGGCAGCGGCAGGGCTGTGGGGCAGGAAGGTGGGGGCGTGGTCGAGGCTGCATTGCTGGCCTCTACTGCTAAGCAGTCACGTCATGGGATTAGACATGGTGGCGGTGGGGGTTTGGAGCTTGGCCTCGCAGCGGCCCCAAACCAGCATCAACAGCACCCCTTCTCTCGTGGCCGCCGCCGCAGCGCCGCTCATCGCGCCGCCGGGGGAGCCAGGCACGCCGACGGCCACGTGGCAGGCGCAGTGGGCCGCGGCGCTCAAGGTCCGCGTGCTGCGGCTGCTGGGCACCCTAACGGAGCAGGTGGGCTGGGTCCCGGTGCAGGTCGGGCTGGGTGCAGGCGGGGGCTGTGTGCAGGTCGGGCTGGGTGCAGGCGGGGGCTGGGTGCAGGAGGGGCCTGTCTGCTGCGACACTAGTTTGGGAGGGGGGCACATGCTGGGCACGCTCGTGGGGCAGGTGAGCGGGGGCGGGCAGTTCGGAGCGGTGATCGCACACGGCATGGTAAGGGTACGCTACCCCGCGAGGTGCGAGTGCTGCCACCGAGGATCATCACAGCCAGGGTCTGGTCGTTGCCGCTCAGCCAACCAAGCGCCGCGCCCCTGTGCTGTGCCCCCAACGCTGTGACGCCACCTCTGCCTTACCCCGCGGCCTGACCCCGCAGCTGGGCGAGGCGGCGGTGCGCTCCGAGCTGGTGCCCGACTCGGGGCTGGTGCCGGCCCTGGGCGCCTGCCTCAGCCCCTCGCAGCCGCCGCCCGTGGTGGAGGCCGCGCTGCAGTGGCTGGCGCTGCTGCTGCGGCACGCGGCGTTCCTGTCGGAGCGCATGCAGGGTGAGGCCAGATCCGCGATCCAGGGCCCGGGTCGCAGGGTCCGGGCCTGCGCCCGAGCGTGCAAACGTTGCGGCGGCGCAACACGAGCTGGGTTTGGTGACGCGGCCAACATGCACGGCCGGGCCAGGTTAGGGATTGCAGGAGGCGGGGGAAAATATTGGCATAAGGATGTGGAGGCGGGGGGCTGGCTCGCTTATCGACCGCGCCGGCCGCACACCTGCTGCCCCCACAGGCGCCACCCTCACCGAGCTGCTGAGCCGCCTGTTGGAGCTGCTGGAACTGCTGCCGCCGCCTTCGGTCGTCGCCGCCGGCGCCCTCACGCCCTCGCGCGTTGCCTCACTGGCCGCCATCAACCCCGCCGTCTCAGCGCCAGCCTCCGCCGCCGCCAGTGCCGCGCTGCCGCCAGGCGCCTTTGGCGCCGCCGCCACGGCCGCAGCCGCCGCAGCCGCAGCGGGATCCAGCCCCAGCCCCAGCCGAGTCGGCCGCCTGCCGCCTGCCTCCCGTGGTTCGCCCAGCGCATTTGCCGCTGGCACCGGTGGATCCGCCTCGCAGCTCTCCTTGGCGCCCATCGGCACCACTTCCGCCGGGCTCAACGCCAGCCTCCGCGCCGGCGGCAACGCCGCCGGCGGCAGCACCGCGCTGATGTCGCCGCCGGCGGCCGGCGCCGCCAGCCTCAACAGCAGCCTCCGCGGCGCCGCCAGCGGTGGCCTGCTCAACAGCAGCCTGCGTAGCATCAGCGGCGTCGCCAACGACCTGTCAATCGGCGACGCCGCCGTCGCGGCGGCGGCAGCAGTGGCGCTGCAGCTGTTGGTGGCGCGCAGCGCCGCCGTCGGGGCTCAGCTGGTGGCGGTGCCAGGGTTCGTGTCGGGCGTGGTACGGCAGGTGCACGAGCTCCTGGACGGGCTGGCGGAGGACGGGTGAGTCCGGTGGCGGGTGCTGAGCTGCTGTCCCCGGTGCCGGGCGAACGGACATGAAGGCGCGCCTGAGTTGGGGCCAGCAGCTGGGCGAGAGGATGCAGGGCGCAGGGGCAGGGCATGGCTGGCAGCACGCCCAACCAGGATGCCTCCCACCGAGCCCGCAGGTACATGCTGCCAGCCGTCACCGCCACCCGCCTCGCGGCGCTGCTGGCGGTGCTGTGCTCGCTGGCCGAGGCCGAGGCGCCCGGCTGCGGCCTGGACGCGCCGCTGCGCCTGCTGCGCCGCAAGTCCTCCATCTACGCCAGCGTCAGCAGCGGCAACGCCCGGCACTACCTCAAGCGCGTCAGCAGCACCGCCAGCGAAGCAGCCGCCGCCGGCGGCGGCCGCGCCGGCGGCGTCGGTCGGGCTGCTGGGCTGGCCGGCGGCGGCGGCTCGCGCCGCGGCATGGACGCTGGCGGCGGAGCCGCCGCCGCCGCCGCGGCGGCGGTGGCGGCGCACGCCAGCGGCGAAGCCGGCGCCGACGGAGGCGAGGGCCACACCGACGCGCTCCGCCAGATGCTGGACAGCCCCCACTGCCTGGAGGTGCTGTGTGAGGCCATCGATGCGATGCATGCGGTGGCGGAAATGGAGGAGCGCGCGCAGCACGCGCGCAGCGCCGGCGGCACCGGCGCAGGCGTGGGCGGCGGCGTGGGCGGCGGCGGCGGCCGGGTGCTGGCGGGCTACGGCGCCGCCGCCGGCGGCGGCTTAGTCAGCCCAGTCACCATGTCCATCATGGCAGGTAGCCCCACTCGGCTGCGGCCGCCGCTGTCGCCAGGCAGCGGCCATCAGGCAAGAGCGGGGCTGCCGGCAGGGTGCGGTGGCGGCGGGCGTCCCAGTGGGGCCTTGCATCGTGCCTCTCGTGTGCTGCCGCATGACACACAGCTCCGCACGGCGTGCACACACACACACACACACCCGCCCGCTGCAATGCCCCTCGCAGTACGGCAGCGAAGGCGGCGCCGGCGGCGAGTCCAGCTCGCAGTGGGCCTCGGGCTCCGTCGCCACGGGCGCCGCCGGGGCGCGCGACAGCCCCGCGGCCGGCTTCAGCCCCACGCGCCAGCGCCGCCGCTCCTCCGCCAACGGCGCCGGTGAGTCCCCTTCCCTGTTCCCAGCTCACATTTCGCGCCTCACCTCCCCCAACCCATCCCTTGCTTCCCCAAATCTTGAGCCCAACCCCCCGCGTTGCTCCTTCAGACGCTGTGCCGACGGCCTGGGCGGCCGCCGCAGCCGCGGCAGTGGACCGCGCGCGTCCGTCGCAGCTATCCGACATTCGGCGCTCGGCGCTGGGCGCGCTGCAGCGGCTGGTGGGCTGCTGGGCCGCCTCGGTGCTCAGCGAGGCGGGCTGGAGCCTGGCGGAGGCGGTGCCGGGCCTCATGGTGGAGCTGGCGGCGGCCACGGGCGGGGCGGCGGGCGCCGCGCCGGGCACACCGGGCGGCGCACCCGAGGGTGCGTGGGCTGCAGGATGGGGGTCGGGTGCCGGGGCGGCAGCGTGCTGACGGGGCGGGGCGTTAGTTGGGATCCGGCTTGTGGCAGCTGCCGTGAGGGGCCGCGGTGGCAGTATTCAGGACCGGAGGGCTGGGAGGGCCCGAGGTCGCCAATGCTGCGGTGCACAGCATGGGGGGGAGCAGCGTCGCCGCGGACCCGCGGTCGAGGCTGGTGGTGTCCGCCCTGCCTCGTCCATCCTCCCGGCAGTGCTGCGTATCGACCACCTCGACGCCCGCCCGCCGCCGCCGCCCACCTCGGCTCGCAACGGCCGGCCCAGCCGCCTGGGCTTCAGCCTGCCGCCGCTGCCGCCGCCGCCGCCGCCCGCGGCCCTGGGCGATGTGGTCATGCTGTCGTACGGCGGCGCCGCCAGCAGCCTCAGCGGCGGCGGCGGCGGCGGCGGTGGTGGAGCCGGCGGTGGCGCCACCGGTCAGGGCGGCGGCGGGTACGGCAGCAGCCAGCCGCACATGGGGCTCCTGCGCCGGGTGGTGCAGGTGGGCCGCCTCCGCCGTAATCCTCCCGCAGGTCCACGTACCTAGCCTAGCTCGGGCCGAATTCCTCGGGCCCCTCCGTGCTCCTCATCTTGCGCGCCTCCCAGCTATGCGGCGAGCTCACCGCCTCGTCCTGCGCTGACTCCCGCCTCCCCACGTCGCACGAACCCCGCCCTGCCCTCTGCAGCGGCCGTCGCCGGCCCCCCATCTGCCCGCCGCCTGCCGCTTTACTTTTCCCTTGATCTGATGCCTCATGCAGCCGCCAAGCGCCGCCACCCCCCACCCGCTACCCTCGTACCCCTCCCGCTGACCCGCCTCCTGGTGTGCTGCAATCTCACGGCCCCCTGCCTCCGCTGCCCCCATCCGCCCTGACGGCCCCAGGTGTGCTGCAAGCTCATGGCGCCATCGGAGGCCCCCCACCTGCGCACCCCCGCCACCGCCCTGGTCGCCACCATCGTGTCCCTGGCTGACGAGCTGGGCGCCGTGCTTGCGCTCACACTGCCCCAGCTACTGGATAGGCTTATGGACCTCATCGGACTGCTGGCGGGCGGCGGCGCCGCCGACGGCAGCCCCGGCGGCGGCGCCGACGAGCACGCCGCCGCGGCGGCGGCCGCCGGCGGGCTGCTGCGCGGCGGCAAGGGCCCGGCGGCGACGGGCGACGGCGGCGGCAGCCCGGTCGGCGGCGGCGGGGGCGGCGAGGACGGCGGCAGCGGGGGTGCGGGCGGCGGTGTGGGGGAGCTGCAGGGGCGGCTGGCGATGGATGCGGAGGCCAGCGTGGCGGCGCTGGACATGCTGCTCCAGCTGGCGCACAACGGATGGACGCAGGTGCGCCGAGGACGAAGGCCAGCAGGGGACGAGGGCGGCTGCGCTGCGTGCCGCGGCCCACACACACCGCGGGTCGTGCTTACTGTGTGTGTGACCTTTTTCTAAACACGCCATCATCCGCTTGCCCCCTCGCGCCGCCTCCCTGCTTGCCCACACTCCGCCCTTGCTGCCCCTGCGCCTGCGCCGTCCTCCCATGCCACCGCCCCAGTCCCGCCTGGCCAACCACCCGCGGCTGGCGGAGGCGCTGGACTGCCTGCTGGAGGAGGACGCCGCCGTCACGATGCGCGCGCTGCTGGAGGCGCAGGCCGCGCAGAACGGCGGCGGCGGTGGCGGCGGCGGCGGCAGCCACCCCTCCAGCCACCACGGCGGCAGCCAGCACCCTGCCGGCAGCCACAGCGTCGGCCAAGGGCCCGCCCGCAGCCACAGCCACAGCAGCGGCGCCGGCGGTGCGGGTGCAGGCGCCGAGCTGCGTCGCAGCCTGGACACGGGCGGCGGGGGCCTGGGGCATGGCGGCCATGGGCACGGCCATGGGCATGGGCACGGCGGCGGGCACCACGTCGGCGGCCCCTCGCAGCGCCTCAACACGGCAGGCAGCACCGCCAGCACAGCGCCGGGTGAGGGCCGGGCTGGCCTGCTGTGTGGGATCCATGAGGAATCGACGTTGCCCTCTCCTCCACTTCCTCCGCCACTTCCTCTACACGCCTTCTGTGTCCTCACTTTCCTTGCCGGCCCCCGGCCCCACGCCTGCCTGCCCCTCCCCAGGTACCGCCGACAAGAGCTCGCTGTCGCTCGCCAGCAGCGGCTCGCTGCTCACGGCCGCGCCGGGCGGGGTGCCCGACGTGCGCGCCGCCGCCGCCTCGCTGGTGGTGGCGCTGGCGCCCCACACGGCGCGGCCGCTGGTGCCGCCGCCAGGCTCCGGCAGCGGCAGCCTGCTCAGGTGCGGATCTCCTGCGGGGCCCGGGGCCTGGCTAGGCCTCGGCTGCTAGGCCTGGACACAGTGTGGCACCTCCGCTGTGCCCTACTCTCTCCTGCCGGCAGCATGGCGACACGGAGCTCATGACAGTCCCCCCTGTTTGCCTTGCTGCCCCTCTAATCCATCGCCGCGTCGCCCGCCCAGACCCCCTGACGGTGCCACTGCCAAGCTCATACCGTACTACCCGCCCCTTGTGCCGTGGCCCCCCTGACTGGCGCAGTGCGCTGGACTCGCTGCTCCGCGAGGGCGGCCGCCGCATGACGAGCCTGGCCCTGGCGGCGCTGTGGGCCCTGGTCAACACACCTGGAGGGGCCGCCGCCATCGCCGCCTGCACCGTGCCGCGTTCCCTGGTCGGCATCATGCGCGGAGGCCACGGTAGCGCTGGCACGGGCCACGCGGGCGGTGGTGGCGGAGGAGGAGGCGGTGGCGGCGGCGGAGTCAGCTCGGGACACGCCGGGTCCGACCCCACGGCGCGTGTACAGGCGCGTGGGGTCGTTGCAGGCGCAGGCAGCTGGGCCTGATGGGACGGACGACCTGGAGGCGGCTTGCTTGTAGCCTCTTCTGCACTTGTCTGCATGCGGCACCCCACCCGTGGTGTGCCTCCCGTACGGCAGCCATTGCCGCATGCATGCCGTGGTCCCCTCCCGGCCCCACAGGCCGTCGGCGTGGTGGCGGCGCTGGTGCAGCGGCTCGACGGCGGCGCCGCGTCGGCGCTGGCGGCCGTGGAGGGCCTGGCGGCGGCGCTGCTCGACTGCATGGCCTCCGCAGCTGACACGCTGCTCCGCGCCGGCGGCGGCAGCTCGGGCGGCGGCGGCGGCCCCGGCGGGCCGCCGGTCCGCGGCGGCGGCGGCGGCCTGGGCGGCAGCAGCGGCGAGCTGCCCGACATAGCGGCGCTGGATGCGGCCACGCAGCAGCTGCTGTGGGCGGTGGCGGCGGTGGCCTCGCTGTCGCGCTCCGCGGCAGTGGCGGCGCGCTTCGCCAGCCTCAAGGCGCTGCAGCCGGCGCTGCTGGGCGCGCTCAAGGTGGGCGGCCGCGAGGGGCTGAGGGCATGGTGGCCGTAGGGCTCGGCGCCTTGCAGCGCTGAGCTCGGGGTCCTCGGTACATGCGGCCGGCCCCAGCTCACCGTAGCGACGTGCCAAGCCCGCACGTCCATGCTCGACGAGATGTCTCGTACGGATGTCGCCTGCGCCCTCTGCCCTCCTCCCCCGCGTCCCCACACAGATTCGTGCGCTGGACATCCAGCTCTACGCCGCGGGCCTGGTGGGCAACCTGGCGGGCCACAACGCCACGTCGGCGGTCATCGCGGGCGTGCGCGGCGTGGGCCGCGAGCTGGTGCGGCAGCTGCGGGAGAGCCGGCTGGACCCCGACAGCGCCTCCACGGAGCCGCTGCTGGGTGAGGCGCCCTTGGGGTTGCGGCTGGGGCTGGGGCTACGTCCTGGCTTCCCTTTGGCCATCTTCGGTCGGCGTGTGCCCTCTTTTTGTCCTCGACCGCCCCGCTACACACCCACATGTACGTGCCGCCGCCCCCGCAGCCGCGGTCCGCAACCTGGCCGGCAGCGAGCGAGGCCGCCAGGAGCTGTCGGCCGACCCGGCCACAGTGCCCTGCCTGGTGAAGGCGCTCACCGCCGCGCCGCCTGCGGGCAGCGCAGGCGGCGCGCCGCCGCCCGGCACAGCCGGGGCGTCACAGCCGCTGCCAGCTGCTGCTGCTGCCGAGGCGGCGACCTCGCCTCGCGCGCAAGCTGTCCAGGTGCGTTGGACCGTGCGGGTTGACGCCAGCACATACCCGCACGGCTCTCCGCCAGCCCTCTCCTGACACCTCCCTGTCGGGGCTCGGATCCCTCCGCCCTCCGACCCAACAGCTGCTGGCCGCCTCGGCCCTGGCCAACCTGTCCGCCGACCGCTGCGGCCTGGAGGCCATGGTTGCGGAGCAGGAGCTGCTGCTGCTGCCGCTGTGGGCGCTGGCGCGCAGCTTGGCGCAGCAGCTGCCGCCCGCAGCGCCCGCAGCCGGCGCGTCGGCCGGTGGCGCGTGGACGCTCGGCCCCGGGCCGGGGCCCGCGGCCGCGGGCGGCGAGTGGGTGGCTGTGCCGCGCGTGAGCAGCCGGCTGCGGCTGTTCGTGTGCGTGCTGCTCGCCAACTGCTGCAGCCACCCCGTGCTCGCCAAGGTGGGACTGGGCGCTGTGGGGCGCAGGGCCTCGGCGCACGTGCCTGCCTTGCCCGCGCATTCGTCAGGTTGTTCTGGGCCGCAGCCGGCGGCTTGCTGGCTCCTCATGCCGTGTGAGATCCGACACTGCCGCCGCTCCGCCCTGCGCGGCGGGGCACCGGGGCCCAGTGCTGTGTAGCGCTGGGTAGGCCATGGCCTGTCCCGGTGTACGTGCTGGCCTTGCCCGCAGCCAGCTCACCTGCGATGGTAACGTTCGTGTTGGCCCCCGCCCCGCAGGCCAGCCTGTCGCTGCACGACGCCATGCCGGTGCTGACGGGGCTGGTGCTGGCGCTGCCAGGGCCCTCGCGCTGCGCCGCGCAGGCCGACCCGCTGGCGCCGCTGCGCAGCCGGCGGGTGCGCTGCGCCGCCGTGGCGGTGCTGGAGGGGCTCAAGCAGCTGCTGGTGGCTGCGGGGCACAGGGCGCTAGCGGGCCTGCAGGTGAGGGCGGGGCCGGACCCCCGAGCCGGACTGGCGGGCCGCCAAGCCCTGGTGGCGGACCGCATTGGGAGCTTCGTCTGTAGGCGGGAAAAGCAGAAGAAGCCCGGGTTCACGGGCGTCTGTAAGCCCGCCTGCCCGCCCGGTGCATCACTAACTCCTCCCGCGCCGCCCACAGGGCCGCCCCGTCAAGTCCTCAACAAGCGCCGCCGCGGCCGCCGCCGCCGCGCTCGCCGGAGGCTCCGCTGCTTCCGGCTCGGGCACCTCGCGCGCCGCCACCGCGGCCAACTCCCTGGCGGCGCCGCCGCCCGGCATGCTGCTGCTGCCTGGCGCCTCGGGGCCGCCCGCCCCCGGCCCCGGCGCGCCCGGCTCGCCCGCCCGCCTGGCCCACCTCGTGGACCACGTCATGGACTTGCTGGCGTGGGTGGACTTCCACAGCGCGCAGGAGGTGGCGGGTGAGGCGCGATGGGATCAGGGGATGGGGCCCATGTTGGGCGGCTGAGCGGGCGGGGAATGGGGGCAAGGTGGGGACGTGTCTGACGTGCTCCCCCGACTGCTGCTGCTTACCTCCCTCCCCTGCCTGTCCCTTCCTTGCCCCGCCGCACCGGGCAGCCGACCCGGGCAACGCCGGCATGGGCGCAGACGTGGCGGGCGCCGCCGCTGGGGTGGTGGGACAGCTCGCCGTGCTGGGCGTCGTGGGTGAGGGAGCCGCCTCGCGCCGCCCCAAGCTGTGTCTCGCGCTGCTTCGCCCTTGCAGCACCAAGCCCACGTGTCCCTGGCTCCTCAAACCCACATACCAATCTCCGCCCTTCTCTACCGTCCCCGCCCGCAGGCCGCTTCTCCGAGTACGCCGCCCCCAGCTGCCAGAGCCTGGCCAAGCTACTGGTGCTGCCCACGCTGCAGCCGCTGCCGTACGGCACCGTAGCGGCGGTGCCCGGCAGCGGCGCGCCGCCGAGCGCGCTGGAGGTGGCAGCGGGGCAGGCGGCGGCGGCGGTGTGGGCGCTCGTGTCCAACCCGCTGTGCCGGGCCTGGGCGCATCAGGTGGGGTGGGTTGGGCAGCGCTGGCCCGCTGCTGGAGCCGGTAGCCAGGCGGCTCCCGTGGCCTCATCTGGCATTGCGTGCCCCTGCCAGCGAGAGTGCGTCACAGTAACGGCACCAACCAACGTCCCTGCTGCCGCAGGTCCGCTCCGATGCCGCCGCCCAGCGCGTGATGCTGGTGCTGGTGCGGAGGGGGCTGCGCGGAGGCACCCGGGCGAGGTTCGCCAGCGCGCGCGTGTTTGCCGCTGCCAGCCTGGGGCAGCTGGTGGTGCAGGTGGGCCGCGGGAGGGGAGGCGGTCTGGCGGGCGCCGCAGGCTCGCTCGGCATGTCGGACCGGCCAGCCGGCAGAAGTACCGGTACTGGGCTGCGTCTTGCGCGTCACGGCTGTACGGGGAGCCGTGAGGAGCCCCTGTCAACGGTGTGCTCACGTGCTCACCTCGACCTCTTGCAAATGACGCGCCATCCCCTGCCCCCCGTGCTGCCGCAGGGTGGCGTGTGTCCCGGCATCATGCCGGAGCTGCTCTCGCCCGACAACGGCCTCCCGGGGGTGCTGCTGGACCTGGCCCCGCTGGCGCTGCCGCCGCCCTTGCCGCCCGGCCAGGCCGGTGGCCAGGGGGCGCAGGGCGTGGCGGCGGTGGCGCCGGGCAGCCGGCCCGCCCGCGGTGGCCTGGGCACGCCGGGTGGCGGCATGGGCGGAGGCATGGAGCGGCACGGGGGCCCTGGCGGCGGTCCGGGAGGCGGCATGGGCGGCAGGCAGCGGGGCGGCGGCAAGGACGTCGACCCGGCGGACCTGGTGCGCGGAGGGTGGTGCATGGGAGGCAGCGGATGGGAACGACGTGGCGGAGGCTTGCGGGCAAGGGAGAGGCCGCAGAGACAGCTTGGACGCCTGGGGCTCTCGGTTCCTTGCCGCCGAAGCAACGGTGGTGCGCTAAGCCTGGGCCTCTCGCCCGCCGTGTGCCCGCCTCAGGCTCGCACCGCGGCTCTGGCCATGGTGGGAGTGCAGGGAGACCTGCGGCTGACGCTGGGGCTGCAGGTGAGGACGGCCGGAAGGACGCGGACCTGCAGGGGCTGCTGCGCCGCGCTGGTCGCACGCCCCTCGCCGGCTGCTCCCGCCGCACTTGACCGATGCCCGCCTTCCCCGCTCGCTCGCCCGCCCCCGCCGCCCTCCTCTTGCCAGGCGGTGGGCGCTCTGGCCCACATGGCCGCCGAGCCGGGCGGCGCCGCGGCTCTGCTGCAGCTGCCCGGCCTCCTGGACACAGCGGTGAGGGCCGCGGCCGCAGTCGGCACCCACAGCTGCTGTTGCCGTGCCGCTGCTCGCGGCCCACCTCTGCCTACCTGCGCCCCTCTCGCCAGGTCAAGCTGCTGGCCTCCCCGCACGACGACGTGTGCGGCGCCGCCGCAATGCTGCTCAGCACGCTCAGCAGCGCGGGCGGCTGGCAGGGCTGCGGCGCCATGGCGCGCGCGCCGGGGCTGGTGGAGGCGCTAGTGGCGGCGCTGCGGCTCAGGGGCATGCAGGTGAGCGCGCGGGCAGAGGGGCGCCCCTGCCGCTGGGCGACTCCCCCGCCTGCAGCGAGCACCGGCATCACGCACGGCGCCGTCTCCCAACCCCCTGATCCCCGTGCCTGCCCCGGTCTCCGCCCCTCCCCGTCCCTCCCCGACCAACCTAGGTCCGCGCCTACGTGGCGGTGGCCCTGGGCAACATAGCCATGGGGCCGCCGCCGCCGCCGTCGCCGGACCTGCCGCCGGACGACGCCGGCGCCGCCGCCGCCGCTGGCGCGGTGGAGCGGCTCACGCGCGGCGGCGCTCTGGACTGCCTCACCTGTATGCTGGCGGAGTGCGGCCGCCTGCTGGAGCTGCGGCAGCGGCGGCAGCGGCAGCGGCGGCGGGAGGCGACGGAGGCGGAGAACGAGCCCGAGGACGAGGAGCTGCGGCTGCGGCTGCCGTCGCAGCTGGCGGCAAAGATAAAAGCCCGCGGTGGCGGCGGCGGCGGTGGCGACTCCGTTGCTGGGCCCGTGGCAGAGTCCAAGGAGGGGTCCAGAGACCCGGCGGCGCTTCGTGGCGGCGGAGGCGGAGGGGGCTCCGGCCCCGGCAGCGGCGCCGGTTCGCCGGTGAGGGCCGGCGGCGGCCGGGCGCCCGACGCCCGCTCCCGAGCTACCGTCGAGCGGGAGCGGGCGGGGGAGAGCACCGCTAAGAGCCATGGCGGCGGCGCCGGTTGCTCGCCGGCCCGGCGGCGCCAGTTGCAGGCGCCGCAGGAGCTGCCGGCGGCGGTGGCCAAGGCCGGCCGTGGTGGCGTGCGCGGCTCGGCCCACGGCAGTCCGCCTCGTGAGGTGGGGCGAGAGGTGCCCCTCCGACACTCGGCGCCGGCCCAGCCCCAGGCGCAGGCGCAGGCGCAGGCGCAGGCCCAGACCAGGCTGCCCACCATCACCCGGCCGGCCAACGTTGCCGCTGTCCCGGGGGTCGAGCGCCACCTCAGCCGCAGCCGGGGCGCGAGCCGAAGCGACCGTGCCTCCGAGGACGGCCCTGCCGCGCCCGGCGCCCGCGGCTCCGCTAGCGGGGGCCCCGCCGCTGCCGCTGCCGCTAGCGCACCGGCGCCGCCGCAGCCGGAACCACCTGCGGCCGCAGCGCCTGTGGTGCCTCCCAAGCCGGCGACCGCGCCCGCTTCGACCGCGGCGGCGCTTTCGCTGATGGCTGCGAGCGCCATGCCGGGCGCCCCGCCCATGCCGGCCGTGCTGAGCGCGCTGGTGGTGCCGCTGGCGACGCCGCTGGTTGCGCCGCTGGGCAGCCCCGCCTGGCCCTCCAGCCCCATCGCCACACGCGGCAGCTCGCGCCACCAGCTGCTGCACGCGCAGCAGCAGCAGCAACAGAAGCTGGAGGGGCAGGCGCAGGGCCCGCAAGCACAAGCCCAGGCGCAGGCGCAGGGCCAGCCGGCAGGCGCAGACCAGACCCTAGCCGGGCAGGCTTCGGCGTCAGGGCCGGCCGCGGGGCAGCAGCCGCCCGTCACCCGAGCCCCCTCGCGGCTAGGCACCCTCGCCACCGCCGGCCCTTCCGCAACGGCGGCCAACGCAGCAGCAGCCAGCGCAGCAGCAGCCAACGCAGCAGCAGCCAGCACCAATGCCGCAATTGTGGCAGCCACCGTCGGCGGGGCCAGCAGCAGCGACGCCGTCGCCGAGGCCGCAGCCGCCGCGTCCCTGTCCCTGACGGCGCCGCCGGCAGCGGCGCCCGCCGCTGACGCGCCGCCTTCGCGGGCCGCCTCCGCCGGCACGGCCCTGGCCAGCGAGGCGTCGGCTTTGGACAACCCCGACGACTCCTGGACCGCGCTGGCGCCGTCGCTGTCGGCTGCCGCCGCTGCCGCCGGCGCCATCCAGAACCTCACCTCATGCCACCCCTCCATCTGCGCCGCGCTGCTGCAGCCGCGGCCGCCGGCTGCGGCGCAGCTGCCGTCGGCCGTCGGCCGCGCCGGCTCTGGCGCCGCGGCGTCTGCCGCCGGCGCTCGCACAAGCTTCGACGGTTTCAGCCCTCCCTCCGCCGGCAACCGCACCAGCTTCGACGGCTTCACCTTCGCCGGACGTGCAGGTGCCGCGGCCGAGCAGCCCGGCCGCGCCGCCACCCCCGACCCCAGCCTCGCCGGCGCCGAGCCAGCACCAACAGCCGACCGCGCCGTCTGCGCCAGCAGCCGCGGCACCTTTCTCTGCACCGCACTGCACCTGCTGTGGCGCTGCTACCAGCTGCTGGACGGGGCCAGCAGGCTGGAGCTACCTGACTCCCTGCCGCAGCCCGACGGCGGCGGCGAGGCCGGCGACCGGCAGGAGCTGGCCGGCAGCCCGCTGCTGCTGCTGCTGCGGCTGGCGCTGCTGCTGCTGGGCAGCCTGGCAAACCTGGCGGCGACGGCCGACGGCAAGGCCGCGCTGCTGCGGGTGCTGGCGGCGCCGCCGAGCCAGACCGCCGAGGGCGGCGAGGGTGGCGACGATATGGAGGCTGCGGGTGCGGCCGCTCCCGGCCTGGCCGAGTGCCTGGTGGGCCTGATCACGCTGCCCGCGCCGGCGCCGGAGGAGATCCTGCGGACCCCGGGCCCGCCCGGCACCGGCGCCGCTAGCCCCAGCCCCTCAAGCGCCGCCTTCATGCGCCACCGCAGCAGCGACCTGCGCCGGCTGACGGGGCAGGGCATGCCGGGAACGCCCACGGGAGGCGGCGCCGGCGGCGGCGGCCCCGGCGGCGCCGATCCCGGCACACCGGTGGGGCGCGAGGCGGCGGAGGCGGACGCGCACGGCGCCGTCCGCTCCTCGGCGGTTGGCCTGGCGGTCAACCTTCTGTTGACCGACGAGTACGACGGGTACGACGGCGGCGACCAGGCGGAGCGCGAAGCGTCCTTCTGGGACGACGCGCAGGCTCTGGAGAAGGAGCTGGCGGAGCCGCCGCGCAGCCGCCGAGGCACTCGGTCTGCCGGCGGCGCGGGCTCAGGCGGCGGCGGTGCTCACTCAGCTGCCGCAGCGCCCGATGGCGTGCTGGCGTCCAGCCCAGCTGTTACGGGGCCGAGTGAGCTGGCTTATGGATCCGTGGTGTTCCGCAGCGGTGACATGGATTCGGATTTCGCCGGCGGCGGCCTGGACGGACTGGACTTTGGAATCCAGGGCGGCGAGGGAGATGCCTGGCCAGCGGCACTGGCTGCCATACGCGGTCCAGCCATCGGCGGCGGCGCAGGAGCCGAGGCGGGCTTGGATCCGCAGCGCAGCCGGGGCGGCACGAGCGTTGGCGGCGCGTCGGCGGCTGCGTCGGCCGCTACGGGAGGCAGTCGGTCTCCAGGCCGCGAGGCTCTGCTGGCGGCGCTTCGGTGCAGCCCGGGTGTGCTCGAGTACCTTCAGGAGCTGCTGGCGGCGGCGAGGGGCCGGGAGCAGCGCACGATGCGCCACTGGGCGGCCTGGATGCTGCACGCCTGCACGGGTGCGCTGCCGGCGACGGGAGGGGGCGGCGCCGCGGCGGCCATGGCGGCGGTGGCGGCGGCGGGGCTGTGAAGGGGCACGGACAAGGAATGTCTTGCCAAGGCTGCGGCTGGGGGAGGTGTTGACGCGCACGGATCGACGGCCCAGGTTCCGTTTGCTGTGGCTGTGGCGTGGCTGTGTGAGGGCTGGCGAGCGCCACTGCATTACGCGCTAGGCCGCGCCTCCGCGGCTCAGGGCATCTGCCCTCTGACGCGGCCCCTCCTCCGCCCACCGTGCCGCAACCCAGCAGCCGCCCGCCATCCCAATCTGCCCATCCCTAGTGGACAGCACCTTACACGCACGGCAGCACCCACAGCTATGCAACGCGACCCATAAGCCCCCAGCCAGTACGACCGACGGCAGCCCCTCGGCCCTAGGTTTGGAGGAGCATCGCTATCCAGCAACCACTGGCGGGCGACGCACTGAAACTCCGCGAGGTTGACAGGTGCAGGAAGCAGGTCTGTGCTGCGTGTTACATGCCCCGCCCCACTGGGTACCCACGTACCCACACACCTGCCTTGCAACCCCACGCACCCGCCGCAACCACCAGCACGCCCCCACGCAGCCCACACACCCCGGCGGCCCCCGCTGTCAGGAGGGCCTCCCGCCTGCTGGCGCAGGCAGCACCAAGCTGCCGCCGTCTGCTTTGCTCCACACATACAACGCAGCGTGCCAGCAACCACCAAGCGCCGCATGCCGCTCATACCATTAAATCACACACGCACGGTCCGATGTGCCGCTGCGCGGCTTCGGAGCGCCGCGCAGCCTTATGCACCGACCGAGCTCGATGTGTCGCTACGACTTTATCCTGGGCCCTGGCGAGCGCCCCGATCAACCAGCTACGCAATACTTCGGGCAAGCCGTCACCCGCCGGCTGCTCCGGCGGGCAGGCACACAAGGAAAATACACAAGGAAAACACTCCTTTCCTGCCTTGGCAGGAAGCCAACCCCGGCAATAAAGCGCGTTGTAGCTCCCTTGACCCCCGGACAAAGGAAGCACACCTCACTCACTGCTTGGCGCAGCCTCACTCGATCCCTGGGTTGCCTCGCGGCCAACTTGGGGCGTAGCCCCCGCCGCGCAGTGGCTAGGGGCGCGGACCGACTGCCTTCCGTAAGGGGTGGGGGGCGGTTGCGCCCTTCTCCCCATTCAGGATGGGTCCACCTTATTTAGCCCTGATCGCCGTGTCACCAAGATGTACGCTGCAGGTAGCGCAGCCACACGCCAATGCCAGCGCCGCAGCCTGCGTGGCGCCGGCAGCGCCCATGGTCGGGGGCCCCGACCGCCATGTTTCCCCACCCCAGATGTGCAGTGTGCTGTCCCCTCCTGGTCCCCGATGCCTCAACCCTAATTCCCAACACACGAGGCTCCGGTGCCCACCGCGTTGGGCCTGGCGGCCGGTGCTCCACCGCTTGCAAGGTGCACGCGCCGGGCCGCGCTGCACGCCCCCTCAAGCCCACCAAGCCTCACCCTGCCCACGACATAAATGCAGGTCTCGTATAGAGTTTGAAGTACTTGTATGATGCGCTCTGTTTTGAGATGCAGGCTCCCCAGGCACTTGGCCAAGCGCCAAGGCGTGCCCGCCAACGCTTGTGGCCAATCGCCTCTTGGCGGCCCCGGCCCCTGCCCTACGGCTGCGTCCGCTGCAACGACGCGCGGAGGCGCTGCAGGCGGCAGGCGAACCAGCCCGCCCCGTCCTGCGGTTCGAGCGCAGGGTGCGATTCGTCGTTGGTTGGAAGTCATGGCGATCGCGACTTGACTGCAACCCGGCTCTAAACCGATAGACAATCCCAAACAACACGCACCCCAAGCGCCGACTCAGCGACCGCGCCTCACATTTCGCGGCACCGCAAGGCTTGAAGGGCGCTCGCTGACGAGGTCGGCGCCGGCGTGCATTGGCGCAGACCATGGCGCCTGGTCGAGGGCCCCGCCAGCGGAGGCCGCGGGCGCGGGCCACACACCGGCAGTCGCATGCCCGCCCGCGTCCTTGGCCGTGCGGGGGGTCGCACGCGCCACGCCGGAGGGCGGCGCGGCCGGGTCGTGCAACACGGGTCGAGCCACCTCCCAGGTGGCGTCGGGCGCAGCGCCGTGCGGCTGCGGCGCGGGCGCCGAGGCGAGGCCCACGGTGGCGCCGCGGGAGCAAGGCGATGGCTGCAAACGGGACTCGCCCAGAAGAGTCGGGATGGAGAGGTGTTGTAGGAAGGGGCAGGACGTGTCGGCTGCCAACTCTGCGCGGCGGGGGGCAGCGGGACGGATGAGCGGCGTGCGAGGGATTTCGCGGTGCGACGGAGTGCGTGTCAGCACCGCGGCCTAGCTCAGGGCAACCTCAGCAGACGTACCCTCCAGCATGATGTCCAGCAAGTCCGGCGTGTCGGCCTGTGCGTCGTGTGCGTAACCCGGGCATGGACAATGTGATGGGCTGCGTGTCGGCACGTCCACGTCTGGTGACGAGCCTAGCCCTTCGTCGTCGTGCCGATCGGCGACATCGCTAAGCCTGCCCGAGGCTTCGCTTGGGTCTTCCTCCGCACATTCCATGGCTCCGTCAGCGACGTAGTTGAAACGGCACCTGGGCGACGTCGCACGCTGCCAGTCAACGCAAGACATTGACGTGTCCATTCCATCCACATCGACGAATTCTTCCTCGGACAGTTCAACGCTGTCGACTGTCGTCCGGTCGCTCTCGCACGATTCCATTCTGCGCTGCAAGCGGAGTGTTTGTGTGTCCTCAGTGAATGTCTTTGCCCCAGCGTGGCCGCACAGCTGCCAATCCGTCCTTCGCCTTTGGACGAATTTCTGCGGCGCGCTTAACAGATGCTGCTGCTGCACACGGGCGTGTAGCCCATACCTGAAATTGCTCTTTGCAGCGTACGCGCGACGTCGGTATTAGCTCACACGGCCCGATTTTTCTAACGTTGATGACGGGCGCAGGAAGCGCAATGAGATGCTGACGAAGTTGCTGTCCAGAACACTTCAACTGCGGCACCGTTTAATCGATTGCGGCATGGATGCAGAGTTCTCGGCTGACTTCCAGGTCCGTACACGGTTGTACTCAGGTACGCTACTGACGCTGCGCGTCAACGCAACCAACAGCGCGCAGTAGCTTCTGATATTGCCAGCATAGGTCTTCACTGGCACAGAAACGGGGTGTGGTCACTTTGGAGTCAATTCCCGTAGTTCACGGTGCGCAAGTGAAGGCAAGTGTTCGCAAGCGCGATTTTTAATCTCTGCAACGCCAGGCCAGCGCACACACACCGTCTGGCGTACTAATCTACGTCTTGTCTGACCTGGTCGTAGTGCGAACTGTCTTAAACCCCCAGTCGTGTGCGTGTAGCCGTACCAAGTCGACTTCCCAAACGCCGCAAGTTAGCGCCGTAGTAGGCCGAGCCCCAGGCCGCATTACTCGTCACCACAGCAGCGCACGACAGCCAGCCACCTGTACTTATGTGCGTGAAGCCGTCCTGCGCCAGGCACGACGTCAGGATGATCGCGTGCGACAGTCGCCGCGACAGCTTGGCCGATGGGAGAACCCCCCTGGCTTGGCCTCACCTGCCTCACCACCGCCAGTACCGTACTTGGCACAGCCTGAAGGTCACGGTTTTCCCCAGTCTCCCCTGCTTCCCCCACTGCCCACATCGCTCTGAATGCTTTCTCGCGCCCTGGGGCGAATGCACAACTTTTCAGCATAGTCCTGCATAGTGGGCAACACGCGACGCGGTTGCTGACAAGAGCACGGGTGGTCTTGGCACTCTAGTGCCGGATACCGTGCTGCCTTCGCAACTCTGGTTTTTATGTTTGATGTATGGTGGCACGCGGCACGCAGGGTTACGCGTGGGCAGGATCCTGCCTCCGGAGGGGGGGGTCATGAGCCAGCGTGCAAGTCAGGGTAGGGTACCTGCGACAAACGCCAGTACTACTGGCAGCCTCGGGAACCCAAGACTACACCGGTGAGCATCTTAACATTGTGAAAGCCGGGTTGTCGAGTTTCAACTTGGCAGCCTGCGCGGTTAGTAAAAGGGTTTTTCGTCCAGAGTGCGGGAGTTTCGTAAGGATCCAGGCGACCATCGAGGGCTCCGGTCGCAAAGGGTTAGCAGCATCCGGGAGTGGAACCCTGGAGTTGCAGCAGCGTGCGGCAATCGCATTCTTCATCTGGTACCGGTATGCTGTCGAGCCGACGCGGCATTGCTGCTTCTAATGTTGGGCTGCATGCTGGCACGCTGCCCGTCCCCGTCCCGGTTGGTCAGCGTCCGAAGGCCAGCGAGCAGACAGCAGAGCAGATGAAGCCAGCATGATTGGACTGAAGTGCAGCCAGGCCATCAGGTGCCAGTGCCCAGCGTTGCCCAGGTAGGAGAGACGAGGCCCGCAGGCAGGCTCAGGCGTTGCCAGGGCTGCCGGCCATTCAGGGTCCCAGCTCCCAGGATAATGATAAACTAGAACGAAGTCAAAGAAGGAATATCTGTAACTTGCGAAAACGTGAACTCATCGACATCTCCTGCGTAGTCTGGGATGAAAGGTGACGTCAGGCAGGCCACAAGGCCGAAGACAGGAGTGCGGCTGTGCGACATACCTGAGCGCGTAACGGCGCGTTATCCAGCCAAACATGTTGAGGGGTCCGTTGGCTGCTACTGGCGCGGGGCCACGACATCCCAGCCCAACCCAACGCAACGGGCACCGAACCTGTGGAATGGGGTTGGACGCGGGCTACAGACGGTCGGTACGGGGCGACGGGCAGGTCTTGGCGCAGCCGCCACCCACACCGCAACCCGGGGCGAGAGACAGAACGACCGCGCGTTGTTGCTGGGCCGGTACCACGGATCTTGATGGACGACGGACACATACTTGTCTGCGACCCCCCCGCCCTCCTGTCACCTGCTGCCACGATTTCTGTGCCGCTGAGCCACCCCCTGGCGATATCGCTCTCTCTCTCTGCCATGCGCATGCCCACCCTATCCCTCCACCGCTTCCTTCTCCCCTGCCCCCACCACCGCCGGCTCCCCCACTACCCCCCGTGCCGTTCCTAGCCACACGCGCACACACCCCACCTCCGCCCCTTTGACTGTAGAACCAGCGTGGGAGTCAGTGAAAGGTACCTGAGACAACCGCCTTACTGGCAGCCCAGGGTGCCAGGGACTCAAAGACAAGACCGGTTGGATTACAAACGTAGGAGGAGGTATGTAGTCCAGGGGCAGCTTGAATTCCTGCGCGGTTAGTGGGGACGACGCGGAAGTGCCAACAGCGCCGATTGGCATGCTAACGTGCCTGACCAGGGCGTAAAGGGATGCAGTAGTAGACCAGGCAAGCTGCGCTGGCTAATCCGGCATGCACTGCCGCTGGCGTGGGGACCGGCCCATAACAACGAAAACAGCGAACGAAGCCCATTCCAGCCCCGCACACGAGAGGGAGCTCCGCGCACCTGTAGAGCGACAGAGCGAACCTCCGCCCCCGCCCATGCCCGCATCCCCGTTACTTAACCCGGCGCCGCCCCCGCCAATCCCTCCACCTCCGTCGGCCCCCCGCTGCCGATCCTCACACCAAATGGATGGCCGCCATCGCCACCATCTACGCCGCCACCGCCATCACTATCGCCACCGCCGCTACACGCCGATTCCCTGCCGGCCACACAACCCCCTCCCATCTCGTGTACCACGACCATTGCTGCGCCCCATGGCCACATGCAGCCCGACGACTGGCCACCATGGATCATTGATGGCGCCCCCTGGGTTGATGCCCCGGACGGCTATGCTACATATACGAGGCATATGGCGGCGCAGCCTTGCCTGCGGACGACGCTCCAATTGTCTCCGCTGCTGCCTCAGCTGTCACGCCAATGCCGCCACCTGTGCCTCCACCCCTGCCCCACGCGAAGGAGCTCTGAGCGAGCCGGTATGTGGGCTGGGCCCTTCTCCCCCATTCCCCTTCCACCCTCGCGTCTTATATTCTCATCCTCCACCTCCGTCGCCTCACCACAGGCCGTTTCGCACGCCGCTGGCAGATGCGTCCCCTCGAGCTTGTGCGTTCCCTGCGCCTACCGGGTTGGGTTTGGGAGGTTTCGTGTGTGTCGGGTTGTGTGTCCTGTTCTTGGGTCGGGTTCCGTGTTGCATAGTTGCTCTTGGCTGGGTGTCGTACACTGTGTGCACGGTTGTGTGCGGTTGTCTGTTACTGTTACTGTTACTGTTACTACTACTGCTACTGTTACTGCTACTGCTACTGTTACTGC